>JAVQJL010052350.1:0-19724 GCA_036024295.1 Nannoperca obscura
TACACCCTCTATTTTCTACTGTTTATTATTCTTTTTTTCAATCACTTTATTGAGCATTGTAACTGTATCAAAAAGCAATTTCCCTTCTGGGATTAATAAAGTATTTCTGATTCTGATTATCTAGGATATATAGCACTTTCTCCTATGTTCACTCTTGTTTCATTAAAAAAACCGTATTTCCGCCCGGTTTCGAACCGGGGACCTTTCGCGTGTGAGGCGAACGTGATAACCACTACATTACGGAAACTTGTGCAGACTCAGATGACAAAAAAACACCATAACTCATAAAAACTAATATCCTGTCCTTTGAGAAACTTCAATATGTATAAGTCATTATCTCCATGAACTTCTGAGTTCTAGCTCACTTATGTTAGACCACGGCTCAAGACATTTTCTAGCGTACACGTTGTCTAAAAGTAAACATACACTTATGTCACTGCCTTTATAAAGTAGTCATTAATAAATGACAAAATACCAATATGTCCCAATATTTTAAATCCCCAAATATTGCACTGCCACTAATGATCTCAGAAATGTTATAAAATGCTGCAATGTGTATTAAATATGCTAAAGGCTGTTACTGGAAACACTTATCTATTTTGGCTTTAACACGTTGAACCATTAGAAGTTTTGGTCATGTCTGTACTAGAGACTATATCATGTGGGAGAACAAAAGTCAGACATGGCAGAAGTTATTTTTGTGTTTTATTGTGTTTTCTTAAAAACAGTTGTTTTAATCAAAGAGACCGAAGCCCATGTCGTCATCGGACTCCTCGGACTCTTCCTTCTTCTCCTCTTTCTTCTCCTCCTCCTTAGCTGTAGAGGTAAACAAGATAATTACGGTTAACAAAGTCAAACGATGCAGGATGCACAAAACTTTATAAGCAGGCTCTGTAATAGTCACGCCATCATTAAGTATCCTGTTTTAGTGTTGCTGTAACAAAAATATTTGGAGCAATTCAACGTCAAGCCCATCTTAAAATCTGCGTTTGTCCAGTTACCTGGGGCTTCACCAGCAGCAGGAGCAGCTCCAGCGGCAGGTGCTCCAGCTGGAGCTCCACCTCCGGCTCCAACGTTGCAGATCAGGCTGCCGATGTCGATGCTGGTGAGAGCCTAGAAATGACAACATTCACAGGTCAGACACTTTCATTCATATCTCCTGGGCTTGTTCTGACGATGGTACCAATGATCATGTAGTGCAAGCTTCTTGTAGCTTGCACTACATGCAGAAGCAGCTTACCACAGTACCGTCAACTCCACTACAGACCTTTTTGTAATTAGGTTAAGTTGTCAGCAACACCATATCAACACGTTAAATCCCAACTCTTGCGATTGCTCGCTTCACAATATGCTACGTCAGGTGCAATCAAACTTTTTGACGGCAGTGTTTAGGAATGAGGTGTTGACTGTATGTTTGTGTGTTCTCTCACCTTGGCAAACAGACTTGGCCAGAAGGGCTCCACAGTGACTCCAGCAGCCTTGATCAGAGCGTTCAGCTTGTCCTCCTACAGACAGAAAGCATCACTTGTTACAAAATATACATACATATGTCATACATCAAGTTATAGTTCAAGTTATCAGTAAATAAAATAGACATCAAAAGTTAGACAAGCCAAATATGTTACTGCTTCACAGAAAAACACACACACACACACACTAAGAGTTCTGAATTAAGATAAACTTAACTTGAAGCTACTTAATCAAGATAATCATGTAATCATTTAAATCCTAAAGAAAAACAACTTCTAGTTCCAGCTTCTCAAGTGTGAAGATTCGCTTCTATTCAGTTTCATTTAAGTTGAATTGCCTTGGTGCTAATTGCCAAAAACGTGTAATGTGAAGCCATCACCTAGGGCTCTGATAAAAAAATCTATAGATTAGAACTTATTATTTGTATTACATTTACAGCAGCCCTCCCACTGATTATGTACAGATTGTTTATCGCTACCAGCAGGTTTATAACATTATCTCACATGCCATGTCCTGATTCATGCAGCATCATGTCGATGCTGTGCAGCATCCACGTGTAACGTTACCAAACCTGTCAGGACAGCGTTAGGCAACCAACTGTAGCGTTATGATGAATGAAACCAAGCGAGCGTACACTTGATCGTGGTAACGCACAGGAGTTGACTAGTTGCCGCTCTTTTCTCGGTGATACCCCTTCCGAAAGTTACAGCATGGTGATTCCCTAGCTTAGCATTAGCCAAGTTAGCGCCTGTCATTCAGTTAGCGTTAGGTTTACTGTTAGTTTACACATGTAATGCGTGTGACGGGTAACTAAAAAGACACACGCTGAAGATACTCGTGAAGGTTTACGCACAGACCTCTTGTCTGTCAGCCCTGGTACAGAAACGTGGCCTAACGTTAGCAACAAGCACGCCGCCATTTTGGCCGGTATATGGGCTGTTTGGACATCTCTACACCTAAAGTCGCATTTTAACATATATATTAACATCCCACTTTGTCAGAAACGTTATTATTAACTCAGTGTTTATCATTTAGGCTTTTCACCACCAGCACAACACTGCCGAGGGTCCAGTTAAGAGGTATTGGCTGAGCTGCCAAAGATAAACCGGGGCACTTACGGTGACGGTGACTTCATCGTCGTGGAGGATCAGAGCAGAGTAAATGCAGGCGAGCTCGGACACGGAGGCCATTATAGATGTTGGATTGTATGTTTATCGCGTTGGATGCCTAAATTTGACGGTGCTAGTCGCCGGATTACGGGCCTTAGCTTCTGGTGAAGAACCAAGCACCTTAGGCACGTTCACTTCCTACAGCGGAAAAGGGAAGAGAGAGGGCGGGAGCTTTCAACATATACTCTGCGTCAGGGCTGCGTGGCTCCGACGTCAGTACGCACACAAAGTGACGACATACGTAGGGGCAATCAGGAAAGTTCCCAGTTTTTCTTTTAACATGAATTGATTAAATACATTGATGAAATAACAATGCACAATACTAAAGCATCTATACTATTAAGCACCCTAATTTTTACAAATTAATTAATATAAAAGTACTGAGTTTTAAGTTGAATACTAGTTCGTAGACTGAATGTATACATATTTCTGATTCTGAATGTGTTGTATGTGTATATTATCAAACCACGTTTAGAAATATGACACTGTGCAAGTCTATATGTGGTCTACGTTTAGTTCCAGCTGCTATTATCACTTAAAATCAAAACTATGAATATGTATAAAAGAAAATGTCCAGAGGTTTTCAATCCACTGTTCATATGTTCCGTCAATTTTATTTCATCTCAATCAAAAACACAAACATTACAATAAGTAAAAACATTTCAAGGCAAAATTTCTGCCAAATCTCTCCTTGCTGCATTTACACAGGAACAGAAAACCTGCGCTGGATCTTTGCACACAGACCTAATATATCCTGATATCTGAAAAATGGAGTAGGCAGATTCCAAAAAGTCTTTCTATTTAAAACATAACATAAGAACTATGGCAAAAAAAAATCTAAATGTGACTGAAAATCTGAATGTAGTAATACTTTCCTCAAGTCTTACAATTTACTGTTTCTCTCACATAGCCACTGTCTATTTAAAAACATCAGCTGGACCATTTATGTTGAACATACACAGGTCACAAACAGTTTAAAGAATCATTCTCACATTTGGCACTAAAGTATTTTCTTGGCCCTGATATGTAAAAAAATACTTGATTAGGTAAAACTACAAGGCTAGAGTGGATGGAAAGGACCGTATGGCTTTCAGTGGTACCCTCTTGTGTTACAGTGTAATAAAAGTCAGTATACAGGCAAACTATCGCCATCTCCATGGCAACAAATCAAAATCTATTGTCTGCTTCTCCTGCAGCTCAAAGATTCTGGAACTTTCAGGAAATGTCTCCCCTCCATCATGGAAAAAAAAAATCATAATCTTTGACTGTGCTTCTATTACAGCCATGTACGTGTGTAGGTGTGAAGTACATTAGTACATTATCCTGCCTCTGTCATTTTAAAGCTTATCTATTCTTATTCTAACAGGTAGGGTAAACGGGGTCTGTGGTTCCAGAATTTGTCCCAGGATTAAGTTAGCCTCGTCTACATGACAATTTGAGATAAACATTTTTAAATTGTCTACACTGATACTTTCTAAGAAGCTAATTTCATTGAGCAATATTCAAAACATAAATTTCATATAATATCTAGAAAAGCACTCATAATTCTGCAGCAGGAATTTTAAAGTGAGCTAACAATACATCTGCTTGTGGTCCATGTATCAGTACTGCCCAGCTTAGCCTAATGCAGCTTTTACAGTATATTTATATATATATATTTATCTGAGTGAGCGTTATTACCAGTTTCCGACTTGCAAAAAGCATTCACTTCAACAAAACTCTGATTTTTCTGAAAGCTCAGATGTATCAGACGTGGTGCTTATGGAATAATATGGAATAGCAATATGGAATATTAGATATTGGTTCTTCAGAGCAGTCTGAACCAGTCAGTTAATTGGAATGTGTAAACATAAAAATCCCTTTTTGACATTGCGAATACAATTCTGAAAATAAAATATTTACAGTGGTTCTCAAGAGGCAACTTAACTTAACAACTTAAAATGGGAGTCCCACCCACTATAACGAATCACATTTTACTCTTGCAGCTTAGTGAAACCAAATCAGTATTTGCAGACATCCAAAGCTGGAAACCAAGGTAAAACAAAACAAAACAAAAAATTCAGTGACACTAAAAGGATGGAGCCGTTTGAGGTTTGAAAACAGGAAGGGCAGGATGTATGGCTGAGGAGGCTTGAAGCTGCCACCAATATCAGTGTACTCTTTCACACCAAAGCTGAGCAGTGCCTGACCTGTGCTTGACATGGTCATAGTCGTATGACTAAGAAACACATTCCTCCCAGGTTGTTCTGTCAGTTTAAAATAAGTTAGAGATTGATCTTTTGCATCGTCCTGTACCATCACACACCGCAAAACAAGAACTACCTCTCCAGACTGCAAAAGCAGATGGAGAGGTAGCAGATGTTGACCTTTCCACATTTTCTTTGCACAATAGGACAGGGTGAAAAAGCCAAAAACCACAACAATATTGATGCTGGTCCATTTACAACTAACTGCCAAAAACAAAAAAATATATTTTCTGGTGCCTGTGGACTGTTAAAACAGCTCTATTGATACCAAATTAGATCAGTGAATACCAGTGGGCCAAAGACAAAACCTGCAGATTCCAAATCATGGAAGCCAATAACCTGTCTTTATTCTCTAGTCCTTATGAGTTTTTCCTTTGGGTTTTTCATCATAAGAAACTCCATACTCATTTACTCTTGTTTTGTCCACTGGGTAGAGCCTGGGGAAGAGGAGAGAGAGAGAGCTGTAGGTTAAAAAACTGTTGAGTATGTTTTGTTGGTCACTTAGGAATCGGTGTGTGTGTGTGTGTGTGTGTGTGTGTGTGTGTGTGTGTGTACGACATTTACCATCTCTGGTAGAGGTAAATGAGAAACACCACATCATCTCTGAAACAGGCCAGTCTGTGGGACGTTGGCATGGTGATGATGAAGGCAAACACATCGTCGATGAAGGTATTGAATGCCTGGCGACAATCAAACAATATCAATCAGTTAATATTAAATAATAATAAAAAAAACAATCACAAATAGGGATATTCATCAAAGACTTAAATTAAATAATTGATTAAACACCTGAAAAGAACTACTGAAAAGCAGTTATTATATCAAACATAATTTAGTGACAAAACAGCACAATTTTTAAGTTAAAAAACTTAAAGTTAGTGTTAATATTTCAACAAATTTCTAAATCCAGACAATCCATTTGCTAAAACATGTTAATCAGCACTCTGAATAACTGACCAACAGTTCTTACCTTGTATGTGAAGGCTTTCCAGGGCAGGTGGGCCACGGATTTCAGCTGATGAATTAAGCGTAAAACGTCAGTGGAATGTTTGAAAGACAAAAACCATTTATGTTTCCGAAAACTTTAAAGGCAGTATCTGAACAATTTCATGTTTTAGGATTTAAACTACTTAAAAACCCAGCTTTGCAAATGTTTTATGAAGAAGGAAATGCACTTGACATGTTTGTTAGACCTCTACAATACACAAAATGCGTTTTGTAAACATGACTTTTCTTTGTTTACAAAAAAACTCCACAAGGCACCTTTAACCGTGAACATTACATGTAGCAGTTATTTACTTCCCTTAGAGGTGAGATGTTGCACACATTTAAAAGAAGTCTTTATGGAACCTGTATTTTGTCCATTAACACATATTTACAAAGTCTCTCATACACTTGTTGACTTGGATGAACTGACCTTATAGTTGACAAACAGTTGAGGAAGCATGAAGAGGAAGCCAAAGGCATATACACCTGGAATGGTCGGGAACATATGGAAGAAATAATGGAAATCAATGGCACGAAGTGATTAATCAACTCATAATTCTAAAACTGTTAATAATGAACTGGTTAATTATTCACTATCTCCAAGTGTTTAGCGTTTAAAAAAAGCTTACCATTAACCAAACTGTTGATCAACCACGAGTACCAACTAAATCAGGGACAGAGAAACAAAGGGAGACCGATGACATCAGTACCACATGATTAGCAATCGTGTTATAAAATTTGTGCACGTTATGTTCACACTCAGACTCTTACCTCTTATATCGTAGGAATATTAGTGCGTACACAGCCCCTCCGATACACAGTGGGTAAAGGAGGTATGAGAGATACTTCATGGCCTACAGAGAAACACAAGGCACACAACACACTCTATACTGTCCGTTCGCAAACGTCATTTAATTACCTGATTCTAATTATACAGAAAATATTGTTTGTTGTATCGTATTGTCGATGCACGTGTGGGTGTGTGAGTCTGGAGAGTCTTACCAGAGTATCGTACTCTTCTGTTCTCCTCTCCGATTCATCTAATTTCCCAAACTGTTCCACAGAAAAAAAAAAAAGAAAACACACACACACACACACACACACACACACACATTAATTTCCTTCATCTGTACAGCTGTGAGGTGAGTGGACCTGAAACACTGTGGCCAAAGAGACAATTACAAACTTTGTGTGTTCATTTAAACTGCCCATTTTAGCATTTTCCACTTAAATTTATAACGAGGCGTTTCGTGTTATCTATTACAGGTGTATAAACCAACCGAACCGCATCAAAATATTTGCAGCTTTTATTTGCAACCTACAGTAATTTAGTAGAGCATTCTATTACAGCAGCCGGCAGGGAAAATGAATAAAATCGACTCAAAGAAAAGCTGTGCATGGGAGTTAGAGGAAATGGTACGGATAGTCTACATATTACTTAGTTTACCATTGACAAACAGTCAAACAGAGTGTAGAGCAACCTAAATAGGAAAGATTTGATTTGGTACTAGAAAAAAGATCAACCAGTTACACACACACACACACACCTACCAGGAATGATGGTTTGCCTCCTTTCCAGAAAACCTGGATCTTAAAGGCCTTCTTCACTTTCCATACCTGCAAAAAAAAAAAGAGAATTTAGCGCATTAAAAACCTAGAATTTATTCATATACACTCGACTTAAGAGTAAAATAATTATGCTTTTTTTAAGCGAGTGTTTTGTGTCTGCACTTACTTCAATGATGGAGCCGATGCCAGCAGGTATAAGGACAAGCAGGCTGGTCTGCTCGTCAAGCAAATAGAGGAAGATCACTATGGTGCTGAAACATCGCCAGAGCACTGGAAAACGAAACACGCAAAATGTTGCTTATGCTTCGCCGCGGTTACTGCTGGTCAAAGCGTAATCCTTTAATCCGGCAGATGATACGTTTTGCACAATTCTGTTGCTTTGCAGGGTTCTGTCCACATCCAATGTCATTGTATTTTCTACTTTAAAACATAAAAGCTGTCTCATAGTGCCAGACCTTGTATGCAGCTTATACCACTGTGGGAAAAATTATAGCTCAACAGCATTTTGGGTAATTCTTGCCATAATCTGACCGCAAGCAGGAAAGAGCATTCTTTACTCCGTTGCTGTTTTTGTTGCCGAGCAGAACACAGCAGAACGCAACATCAGGCCAGTTAACAGTTAACACTTCGCACTTTTCCAACTCTGTCGTCCGATCTGGGTTTGATTCTCGTCCAGTATTGTGTTTTTCATTATTTAAACAGTGTATCGGCGGGCGCGTGAGAACAAAGTTACCCACCTGCTTTGCTGGACATTCCCACCATGCTTTTCTTCTGCTTCCAGAAGCTGATGTCGTTCTTGAACGCCAGGAAGTCAAAGAGCAGCTGAAAAAAGCAATAGACAGGACATACGTTTTAATTTTAAAACACTCAAATTTGACAGTTTATTGTTTACCATCCATACATCAGTACAGCTCAGTGCTCTTTTCTCTTTCTTTTATTGTGAAGGTGTCAAGACTTATATTTCAAATGTTCCGTTTTTATGATTATGTTAAAAGGTGAAAGCGAAGAGTGGGTAAAAGTTATTCTTTTATGACCACATTACCTAAAGAATAAAGTATGTAGATTGTACTCAGTGTCGTAAACTTCTATTCTACTTTACTCTGTTGTAGTGTAGTGCTCTGTATCAAGACGTACATGGAAGGCAGCTACAAAGAAGGTCAAAGCCAGGAAGTACAGATTGGTATCCACAAAGATTCCTTTAATCTCATCAGCATCCTTTTCTGTGAAACCTACAACACGGACAGGGAGACAGACAGACACATGCACATGTCATCAGAGTGCTTGTAGTCAGTACTGCTCGTGTATGAGAGAGAGATTAACGTACCGAATTGCTGCAGAGAGAAAACAGCGTCTTGCATGTGGATCCAGAATCGCAGCCTCCCCAGAGAGATAGAGTCGTAGGAGATGGTCAGAGGGAGCTCCATGGAGGTACTGTTGATCTCCTACAAACACACACACAAAGATTATTTTATATCTTCTTATGTGCCGATGTTCTGTTCCCCTGCTCTTTAAAGTTCATATGTGATATGACAGATCAACGTAATCTCATATTATGAAGTGAAATCTTTTCTTTTTGACGTGTAGACAAGCTTTGGGCTTTATATTATTCTGAGGCAGGGAGCAATCCGTGACTGGGGTCAGTGAAAACAAGGACGGATCTGGTTCATTATAGCAGCCTTGTGCTATTGGATTATACTGTTTTCCTTTTCTATAGCAAGTTCAGTAATAAAACGAACAGCAGGAAAAAAAATAGCGCTTTTGAAAATTTGCCAATGACAAACGACCTGATAATCAATCACAAAATATTATATAATATTTATTTAATAGTAAAAGCTTACCACGAGGTCCTTGACCCGGTTGCTGAGCTCGTCAACAAACAGCAGAGGTAGATAAACCATCTTCTTACCATTTTGGAATCTGAAAAACAGAAAAACACCCTCTAATGTCTCTGGATCCCAATTAAAAGATTTTCTAAATAATTTTATCGACATCCAGTCGGTGCTGTTAGCCCGTGTAATCCATTGCTGAAAGAATCTGCCTCACAATGGTTAAATATAGCAGTATGAACTGGGTTTCCAAGCCAAAGCCAGACATTCTCAGAGAGTGTCGTATGCGTTTCTGTATCCACTGTCTTACACTCTGAGGTATCTGTGGACGTCACCAGGCAGGTACTCTCTGTCGAAGAGGAAGTGGTCGCCGACGACGTTGAGTGTCAGGCGGGAGCGCCAGTGGGAAGCCGGGTAATCCGACGTGGAAGAGGGACTACCTCCGGCTCCGCCCCCTGCCGCGGGGTCGCCATCACGCCGTTTCTTCTGCTGGGCCTCTCCTTTCTGACCCTGTGTGACCACATCAACAGGTGTGAACAAATTCCACCGCCAGATTAGTAACTTGAACACTTCTGCATCTGTATTGTTAAGATACAGATACTGCATGTTTTGCAGTTAAGCTAATTGGGTATTAGAAAAATGTAAATGGTCAGCTGAGAAGTTACAAATATGAATGCAAATATTCCAAAATAAAACACCTGCTACAACAAAAAATAACTAATAATGTAATGTATTTTTTAACAGTGTATTTCTCCATTAGAGTTATATGACACACTGATGTAGCTACCTCAAGCCCCTCCTCTTCATTCAGAAAACATGATACCCTTTCACTTACAGCCTGACCTCTGGAAAAAAAACTCCGTACCTGTGTTTGATCCTCTCCGGATATCAGAGAGATTTCAGGCGGTTTAGGGACCATGTATGTGGTGAGCTGAGCCACCAGGTGGACCTGTCGTGGATCCTGCCACGGAGTGACGCCAGCTTGATGGACAAATATGAGCGCATATAAAGTTCCATTGTTACGGGTCTTCTTAGGGAGGGAGACATTTACTATCCTGCGAGGGGAAAAAGAGAGAGAAAGGGGGGAAAGCAAGGGAAGTATTTTTGAAACATGGATATACTGCATGTCAGAATGTGGCTTATGTATGCGTATGCATGCATCACATTGGTTTCCTTGGTTTTAAACATGTACAGAAATAACCCTTGCTATCATAATATGACTGCAATGAAGCACGTTCAACATCTGCAACATCTTTTAGTACCCAGCAGGTATCCATTGATATCCATTCATTTGAATGATGCATTATTGCAGTGGGGTTCATGAAGTTCTGTGTCAGCTACAGCTCTGAATCCAACTTAACCAATAGGATCTGAGGTTAGAGGCAATCCATGTCCCACCAACCTCTCAAACTTGCTGTTGACATCAAACAGTTCCTCTCTGTGGATCAGGGTGTGTCCTCCCTCTGCATTGGGCCGCAACGCAGTGTAGATGCTCAACTGGATACACACAGAGAGACGTTGCAGACATTTTGAGATTATAACAATACGCTACTGGCCTCGTTACTACGCTGCCAATTAAACCAAACCAAACCACCCACACAGGCAGCTGAACAGAAAACATACTGAAATCGAAAGTGAACATCCAATCTCGCCACATTACCGACCTGTAGCTTCGGGTTCTCTGCCAGGAAGGGCGTGATACAGTTGTCATCTTTGGGGCTGTCGCAGGGTTTAGTGTACACTATCCCATACATCACCCAGCAGGTGTGGAGCACGTACACCACGAACACACCCACGATCAGGGTGGTGAACGACGTTTTCAGGAACATGATGCTAGCGTCGTCTCGTTATGTCGTCTCCCTCGGCTAGCTGAGGAGCAGGGCCATATGTCTGTAAACGAGGAGTCATACGTAGGGGGTTAGTGTAACGTACGGTGCTCATCCTTGAGGAGGAATAATGAATCTATGCTGATGATATGAAAGAAGGCTGCTGAGTGTTCATCAGCTGGCAGAGGCCTGTCTTTTTAACTCTAGCTTATAACCAACACATCACCTGAGAAATTAAATTACACTTAATGGCCGAAAGTATGCAGACACCCTAACAATACACCCATTTGTGAAGGCTGATGATCTCATTCCAAAACCATCAATATGCCACAGCCTTCACTCTTCTGGGAAGGCTTTGTGCAGGATTTCAGAACTTGGCTGCAGAGATTTGATCCGCCACAAAAGCACTGCTGTCGGCAATAAGAACTGGCTCAAAACTCATCCAAACGGCGTTAAATGGGACCGAGGTCGTCTGTGCAGGCCAGTCAAGTTCTTCCATTCCAAAACAAACACAAACATTTATTCGTGGACCTGGCTTTGTGCACGAGGGCATTGACATGTTGCAACAGTAAAGGACCTTTCCCAAACGATGTGTCCACATACCCTTAGCCATGCACGTTTGACAACATGCTTTCATACACGACACACGTTTTGTCAAGCCTTTCAATAAGTGTAGGACACGGTTGGTCATTTGCCAGAGCTTACTTGTACAGTTTATTTTATTTTATTGTTTTACTACACTATACACAACCCCTGAGGTGAAAGATTGGAAGGCAGCAGGGTTTCACATCTAGCCAGAACATTAGATGGTGGGTGATAAGCATATTGGCGTGACGTAAAGAGAAACATTATATTCACGTATATTTTGTGACTCAATGGCTCAATGTGGACACTTTGGCCAGCTACTCGTAGAGTTGTCCGATTTATCTGCCACAGATGTATTTATTTATCTGGTTACAGTAAATATCCACTAGTTACAGGCTGGTGGTGTTAATTTACCACCACTGGATTAATTGTAGGAAAGCTAGAAGCAAGATGAAGCTCTTTAACTTACTTAAACTCGCTAAACTTGCCGTCAAGTTGTCCATATGGTTGCTTCTCTTCGGTTTTGCCAGTCACGATCAACGGATGTGTGATTTTCTGGTGTTTCTTGAAATCTGCTGCCTTCAACTCGTCTAACAGAGCGCCAGTGTTGCCAGATTTGAAGGTTATATAAGTATTTTTCTCTCATATGTTGCGGCGTGTAATGAAAGTAAAATTCAGACCTTAGCGTTAAACCTACCGGTGTTTAATCTGGCAGGCTGTCAGTGACAGGACACTCAACTGGTTATCCGTCCATTCCCGTTACCGTTCCTGCCAGGTAGTTAGACGCGACGACATCGTTTCTTCAAAACCGTCCACCGTTTTTAGTTGAAGACATCTGCTGTCAACTCGGCTGACATCTCCATTCTGCCCAGAAAAGTGCTAACTGAAAGTGTGAGGTGGATTTACATTTCCGCCATTCACTTCCTGGTTGATTTCTTGGACGGGATTTGGGGAGCGGCAACGCGAGACTTTACATCTGAGACGCTTGAAGATGTGAACCATGGATTTAGACCACTGAATAAAGCAGTTTTTTAGCCCAAATAAGCAGCTATTATAAATTATTAGCATGCATTAAATATTATCTGGATATAATGAAGGTTTTTCGGCAAAGGAACATTTCTGTTTTAAATAAAGTTGTGAGACTCCTGGCTACACAGTACTTTCCTCATGGATATGCACTCCCAGCTGATTCAACTTCATGCACCAATATTTAATTACTTTCGGTACGAAAAAAGCAAGGTACTTTGCCATTTGAAGTGTAGTCATTTCAGTGCTACGATTATTTAACTAATAAATGAATGGAAGTATCAAATTGCTTCAGGCTATTTGTGTGTGTAGCTTCATTTGTGTGTGCCGTGACCCGGATTCGAACCGGGATTGCTGCGGCCACAACGCAGAGTACTAACCACTATACGATCACGGCTGGCCACCTCCTCTGGCGGAACGATTTACGACAACACCAAAGCAGATAAGTACATACAAAATTTTGTGTTCCGAAAAAATTTATTAAATTGCTGGACTCGTACATTTTGTTACCTGTATGTAAGTAAGTTAATAAAGGTCCTGCATTAAAAATCTTACTTAAGTAAAAGTGTAAATGTATAAGCATAAAGTATCAAAAGTAAAATGACTCGCTATGCAGAATGGATTATAATTAGTGATACATTCATGTATACCACTTTAATGTTGCAGCTGGTAAATGAGGGGCTAATTTTAATATATTATAGGTTAAGCCTTATCTAATGCTATCATATTGTATTGGTTGATTTTAAATTTTGTGTTATCTGAAAATAAATAAATACACACTTGAACTTTACCATGTCTTTTACTGTATTTCAAAAGGCATCAGTGGAGGTGATGGGGTCACAGATGAAGCTGCATACCTTTCTTTATGAACCTACCCTCCTCATCGTCTACTGTGGGTGAAACTGGGGGAAGCAGAGGGAAACTGAGTAAGTCCTTAACACACAACTTCTGTACTATATAATAGTGCATTCATAACATGTTTTTAATTAATACAAATTCAGGAAAAGATTCCCTACATTGCTGTGAGTGAAACCAGATAATTCTGCATGATATTGAGCTCCCAGCCCCACAACACACAGGAAGTGGTTCAGTTCATATCTGGTTGATTGGGCCAGTTGGGTCAAAGGGAGGTTTGGTTTTGATTTAACAGCCAATACCAATTTCTACCACACAACCTTAGGACACAACAAATATAACGATAATAGAACTGATATAAAAGTGATGTGATTTTTTTTATGACTTTGCTCTGCCTGTGAAATATTCTTAGAGAAAGACACTCACCTGAATATGCCCAAATCTACAACAGTCACAGTGACATTTAATCAGTGACATTTAACCAGACTCTGTTTGCCCTCAAAGGACACCCTAACCTACTTTAATCATTCCTGTGCTGAAGAGGGTCGAGCTCGCTTGCCTCTGTGAGTTCAGGCCAGTGGCTCTGACCTCAGTCTTAATGAAGTCCTCTCAGAGCTTTCTTATCGCACATGTATTACAGCTTCACTCCTTGACCCCCTGCAGTTGGACCTACAGAGTGAAGTGTCTGCTGCGTCAATATGGTCCTATAATTTGTCCAAGACCTCCTGTGACCCCATTGACTCTGCCATCAGGATATTGCATGTGAAAGATACAGTGAAATGAGCGCCATCATCCTGGAAGTGCTCTGTGGGCAAATTTCCCAGCTGAACATCACTTCATAAATCTGCTGGTGGATATTATCAGACTTCCTTTATTGGCTGTGACCCCACCTGTCTTTCCTGTATCACTCTCTCCACCACTCTTCTCCCTGTACACCAATGACTGCATGTCTTGCTTCCTGTCTGTCAGACGGTCTACTATGACCCTTTTGGGTAAATGACCGTCTTTGGCCATGATCCGCCACAAGCAGCTACAAATACTTGAGGAGAGGATGCAGTTACAGAGAAAAATGCTAGATATTACCCATTTGAAATGTATCCTTCTAAATGATATGGCTAACCTCCAGTTGTGTGCCCTTTGGTAATTTGTTTTTCTTGTTTGGTTGTTTACGCTGTTCTGCTTCTGCTGTTTCTTTTGATTATATTGTCAGCTGAATTTCTTGTGACCTTTATCTGTATTTTCTGTTGCTGTTTTTATGCTTTGAAACCAGTAAACAGGTTGTGAAAACTTGTACATTGAGTCAATGTACAATATTTGTATTTGTACTACTGAATGTTTCCATTACTTGTCGTTGTCACTTTATAATTCTACTCCACTACATTTCTTTTTACTCTGCTACATGTATTTGACAGATAGATAAGATTAAGATTTTTCATTTAAAAAGCATACACAATACACTAGATAGGTTTGTTTTTGGCTTGTGACCTGTTACAAAAAGCAGTATATTACGTTGTTATGTGTCTGAGTTTCCTGTTTTATTTTGAAGTTTTTCCTGTCTGGTTTGTCCGGTTCCTGTCTTCGTGTCTCTCACACCTGCTCTTATTAGCTCACCTGCCCCGATTCCCTCGTTTGCCTCTTTCCTATTTATACTTATCCCGTTTCTTTGTTCTCTCGTTGGTTCATTCTCTTATGTTGTGCTTTGTTCCCGTCCTACGTTCCCAGCGCTTCCATCTCCGAACCTGGACTTACCTGTTAGTCTGCCTGCGTGGCCGCCTACCTGATGTGATGAATAAACTATTGAAACTGCTTCAAGTTTGACTGTGCTGTCTCCGCCTCGGTCCAATCCCTGATACTCCCGTCACATTTTACGTGTATTTGAGTTGAGTGATCTCTTCAAACTTCTTAGATGGTTTAATTCAAATAATTGGCATAAAACATTTCACATATTTCACATTAAAGATTCAAAAACTTTAGCCTTAACTTTTATACTTATACTTAGTAGCTATGTCTTGCTGCCATTACTTCTGTACTTTTACTTTTAGGATTTTGAATGCAGGACTTGTACTTGTAATGGAGTGTTTGGATTGGTACTTAAATCTACTACTGCACATGCATCAATGGGATTAGATGTCTTCGTTATATGATATTTGGAGTTTTGCAAGTTTTTTTGTTATTTTGAGGACTTAATCCATTATTGTAATGACTGAAACTTGAACCAAAAAGAGTCCGCGAAGAAAGAGATCTGCATCATAATCAAACTTCCCAAAGTCATGAAATACTGTCTGTGTTTGAGCCTCCAGGCAGAACAGAACATCAAGAACAGTACAGAAGAGAGAAATGCAAAGAAAAATGGCATCATTTAAAATATATGACCAAGAGAAGGGCAGAGCTTTCCCCTGATGCCTTCCACGCCCATTCACTTGTCAGATGTGATTAAAAAGCTTCAGCCTATTCCATACCAGTGATGTGCTTGTTCCCTTCCCCCAGGACACTGGAGTCGCATACATTAGCTAAATTGCAGAATTTTTGGGCCCCTGTTGCCAGAGAGCAGGCAGAGATCCTCAGGCAGATTCTTCTAGCACTTCCTCAGTCCCAGTTTGAGACTAAGGTGACCGGACTCATTGCTCTCAGGGCCTCCTGACTCTGAAACACGTTACGCCAGATTCAGTGTCTTTTAAATCACTTCTTACTTTTATTCATGAAGTCATCTGCTAATGTCACTTTTTGCTTTAAAACTTGTGTTTAATTTATTTAATTTAGCGGTGACCAGTAACTATGTAGAGACTTAATATCTGAGTACTTCACTGCTTTAATAGTTTGTGTAATATGACCTGTTTGTAAGGTTTTCTTTTCTGAATTGCAACTTATTTTATTAAAAGCTCTGCTAGTATCCTTGAGCACTGACAACAGAAACTCCTTGAGTGCAAGTCTCAAGCTGACCCTGCTGATGGGGAAAAGTTAAAATTAAGTGCAGCATGTGAAAATCACAACTTGTTTGCAAAAAATGTTTTTAGATTGAGTCTGAACAATTTCATGTAATACCCTTGATGGCAGTAGTTAAACATTTCACCACTCAGTGGCGCAACTGCTCCATCTACAAGAAAAAAATCCTTTCATTAACCATTCTGAGCCTGCAAACGTCTCTCTTTCTCGGTTTCCGTCTGTCTCCGTCCTTCCTCAATGCTCTGCAATGATCCATAATCACCGCTCCGTGTGTCTCCATCAACATCCATCATTCTTTATGGAGTTTCGCAGTCAGGGGCGCAGAGGAGAGAAATCAAGAGCGAAAAAGACAGCCTTCCAGTCAGGGGCAGAGAGAAGGCTACTCAGCAGTCTATTTCCAAATGACCTCCCAGATGGAAAAAAAGTGTCCCTGTCCACACATTCTCAATGGCCACTCTTGGAGCATTAACCAGACACCTTTTGCTCACTGGTTGGGAGAGCCTCGCTGACCTGCTCCCTTTTTTATTGAATAAATTACCTTTTCGCAAATATATAGTTCCAGAGTCTGTACATGTATGTGGCACTCGATTTAAAGACTCTGTATGTGCATGACTGCTCCAGCACTGTGGTTAAAGCTTAGGTAGTGGGGCAAAGGTTAGTCACACCAGCACTGGAACACTGACCCTGTGGATGTAGGAGTTTCCTGTATTACGACGGCTTCTTGTGCTGCATGAGACTAACCACCAACACAATATACTGTAGGTGCGTGCGTGTGGTATCAAAAATGCATCACATCAATCTTATTAGTCTTATTTATTGGTACAGTCTACTTGTCTTCAGCTGAGATCCACCAAATTTTGCAGCATTTAGATACATGTTGGACATTATTGTATACATGAACAATTAAAAGAAAAAGTCAAACACAACAGGGCCAATCCTAACTCACTGCACTCTTGAAATTGCTGAGACGTGACATTTAATGACTCAAAGTATGGATACATTTCGTTAACTCTTGATTTAAAAACGGATATCTTTATCATAGACCTTTTCAATAATGTATCATGTTACACGTATGGCTTCAAATAATGTATTTGTGTCATTCAGCCATAGGTGTATCTCGTGTGAATGTTTTGTTATGGCTTTATTCATGAATGGACCGTTACAGAAAGTATACGAGAAGGAGCAGTGTCACAGCTGGAAAGCTGTCAGTGGTGAGCTAAAAGTGTTGAAGCCTTTAATAAAAACCATCATTAGCAGAAGTTATGCTTATCCTCTTTCTCGCAGTGAATACCCCAAATAAAATCCAACCTTTACTGAATGTTCTCAGATATGCGTCACCTTTTACACGTTAGGACAATCATGCTTTCTTGCTGCAGAACTGCACCATCCTGTGCAGTATTTGGGGAGGTGGAACTCCTGCCAAGTGTACAGGTGCATTAAAGAATCTCTGTGTGACAGTGTACAGATAAGGCTGAGAATCACTGGAATGGTCCTTTAGGCAAGACAGCTCAGTCAAGCTGTTTGGCGCCGAACTTTGGAGGTTCTGGTTGTAGGCTACTGCGCAGCAGCTCTTAACTGTGAGTGAGTGTAATTTTGTGAGTTTGATGCAGGGGTGTTGCTGAAGCGACCGTGTTCACTCAACCTTTTCTGGGTCAATAACACTAAAAAAGCCACCAGTCTCCCTCCTCTCATCTCAATCAAAGCTGTTGCGTTAGTAATTTAGAGCGGGCGTAAAAGGAAAATAACTTGCCTCATTTAAATGCTAATTTGTCTTCAGCTGAAGATTCAGTACAATGGCAACAGGTTGGCAGAATATGGAAAATATTGTGCGAGAGCTCATAGATCAGACACAAAGACAGTTTCCCAACCAAGTTTCCCCATAAAAATCTTTTTATTTCTTCATGCATCTTTTGTGGCCCAGCGGTGCTGCATAAATACACAGGAAGCAGCGGTCCGCACTGCTGCCGTGACTGATAATCATTACTGATGCTTCTTTTTTCAATCACAACTTCTCTCAGTGGTGACAGTGACCCACAGCATTTGTAGGTTAGAGACTGTAGGTAGGCTGCATCATGGCACTTTTTAACTATGGTGCCATAGAGCAACACCTTCTTTGCAATTGATGTGAGGAGCATAATTATACACACATCTCATGTATGTGCAAAACTTGCAAAAAAAATTGGGAAAAAGCATTGATGAAAAGAGTAACACCTGCAGTCTGACTCCAAACCACACTTTTTTATTTTTTTTAATGGACAACGTTTCAATCCCAGTCAGATCCTCATCAGGTCAATATCCTTGGTTACCACTTTCTTTCTTTCTATCTTCCATGCTTGTGGACCACCTTCTTTCTTCCTTTCTTCCTTCCTTCCTCTTTTTTTCCATCTCTCTTTCCTCCATTAAGTGATCCAACACACACACACACACACACACATTGAGGAGTTCTCTGTAACTCTCTAAAGATGCCACTCTCCCTCTCTCTTCCCACACTCGTCTTTTTAATTTCTCCCATCTCTCCCTCTTTGCCTCACTCTCTCACCGTCTATCTGAATCTCTCTGCGTCGTCCTCCGTCTCTGTCACTATTTCTCTCTCTCCGTCACTCTCCATCTGTCTCGCTCCATCTTTCTTATTCTCTGTCGGTCTGCAGCCACCCTCACTCTCTTTGTGATTGAGTGAGTTGAGAAGTTAGTTGGATACCCTTCTACTGTCCTCCAAGGTTAACCACACATACACACACACACACACACACACACACACACACACACACACTGACCTCTCTGTACATCATTTCCATGGCTCTTATAGGCCTCTCTGTTCTTGCTGGTATTTGACATGCTTGGCTTAATGTATGGCAAACATCTTTTATCACACAATTACCTTTCATGTGTGTGTGTGTGTGTGTGTGTGTGTGTGTGTGCAGGTGTGTGTTTGCATGTTTGCATGCTTATGTGTGTGCGTTCGTGTGTGAGACAGCATGTGTGGCTGGCTCATTTAAATTGTGGACCGTATGAATTTCCATTATGCGAGGTTGACAAGGAAATGGCCCAGTTTTTAATTGGCGGGGATTCGCCTGCGACACAAGGTCATTGGCTGATAATATGTCAATTATCTGTCACACAGCTGAGAGAGCGAGCTGAGCGGGAGAGAGAGAGAGAGAGAGAGAGAGAGAGAGAGAGAGAGAGAGAGAGAGAGAGAGAGAGAGAGAGAGAGAGAGAGAGAGA
>JAVQJL010052356.1:0-17824 GCA_036024295.1 Nannoperca obscura
CCAGTCACAGCGAACCAGTCACAGCGAACCAGTCACAGGGAACCAGGCACAGCGAACCAGGCACAGCGAACCAAACACAGGGAACCAGTCACAGGGAACCAAACACAGGGAACCAGTCACAGGGAACCAGTCACAGGGAACCAGTCACAGGGAACCAAACACAGGGAACCAGTCAAAGGGAACCAGTCACAGGGAACCAGTCACAGGGAACCAGGCACAGCGAACCAAACACAGGGAACCAGTCACAGGGAACCAGTCACAGGGAACTAAACACAGGGAATCAGTCACAGCGAACCAGTCACAGGGAACCAGTCACAGGGAACCAAACACAGGGAACTAGTCACAGGGATGTTAGAGGCGTTTCTTTGCAAACACACAAAAACTTATTTTAAAATGGTTTGAAAGAAAAATGTATAATTTAGGAAATTCTTCTCCTGTTTATTTAGTCAGTTAATTTATCCTAATAAAAAGTTAATTTTCTCCTTCTCTTAAAGATACGTGTGTATCTGTTCATAGCACATTTTAAAATCAAAGGAATATATGAAGTGTAGGAAACTCGCTGGAAAATACACATGAAATGTCCTCTTCACGTGATCAGAGACGATCATGAGGCGATGATGTAAGTTTTAGTGATTAGCAGCACTTTAAATTAACAGCAGAGACAAAACAAGACATAAAGTCAGAGTTTCCATCTTTAGACAAACTTTAATAAATAAAAATGTTTTTAAAAGTGAAGCAGATGTTTAAATATTTAATGAGAGCAGCAGAGAGCCGAGACAGACTGAAAAGGATCAATAAAAACAAGATGGAGATGGATAACAAGCTTTTACCACAACAACAACAAAAACAACAGCCAATCAGAAGCCAGGAAGACAACAGTAAAGTAGGAAGACAACAGGAAACCCCACAAATGATTAGACTGTTGTGAAAAGACTATTTGGACAAAGTGTTATTGATGCTTTTGCTTCAAACGTCCTCCTGCTGTGCTAATGAACAACACATCCATCAAAGGAGCAGCTGGTAAACATTGAACAGACCGTTCATGTATTCACCAGCTCAAATTCATTGCTCCACTACTTTGTCTTGTTAGAAAACGTAGCTGTTCTGTCTTTAGTTTTCTCTTCTGTTAATGAGTTTGGACTCAAGACAATCCGACCTGATTCCAGCTAAACAGTTTTACATTGTTTGTTAATAAAATTGTTCTGTTCCTCCATTTAATGAGACTCTTTGAAAGTCACCTTCTGGCTCGTCATCAGGACGTTCTCCATGTGTTCTTCCCCTCGTTCTGCTTCAGGTGATTGCTCCGGAGGAGATCGTTGATCCTAACGTGGACGAGCACTCTGTGATGACCTACCTGTCTCAGTTCCCCAAATCTAAACTGAAGCCCGGTGCCCCCCTGAGGGCCAAGACGCTGCACCCGCAGAGGGCCAAGGCATACGGACCAGGTGAGCAAAACACACAGCACCACATCTGTCCAGAACCCCGTCCGTTTAAATCTACTTGTAGTGGCTTCAAGTGAAAACCAGCTGTGTGGTGTTTCCAATGTTCCCCAGCTAGAACTGTTTTCATCTTTTAAAAGTGATACGACCAAAAATATGACGAATCCTACAGGACCAGTCCGATCATTATAATGTTTGTAGAACTCAAACAATCAATTAGTGGACAGAAAATATACGGGAACATCACTGAACGTCCTTCCTCTCGTGTGCCGCTCAGGTATTGAGCCTCGGGGGAATGTGGTTCTGAAACCAGCTGAGTTTCTGGTGGAGACGGTGGAGGCAGGACTGGGTGAAGTTCTGGTTTATGTGGAGGATCCAGAGGGACACACAGAGGAGGTGGGAACACACTCTTATTTTGTATCCAATCAAACAACAAAGTGAAAAACATCTGAAATGCGTCATCTGTCTGTCTTCTTCAGGCCCGAGTGATCCCCAACAACGACAAGAACCGAACCTACTCTGTGGTCTACCTGCCCAAAGTGGAGGGGCTTCATAAAGTAAGAAAGATGTAGATTAGAGGTCTGGTTTCTCAGCGATGTAGGTGACCCATCAGAAACCCTGACAGGCCTGTGCGTTACTGCTCCTCCCAGGTGAAGGTGCTGTTTGCTGGGCAGGACATCGACAGAAGTCCCTTCGTGGTGAATGTTTCGAAGGCAATGGGCGACCCGACCAGAGTTCAGGCCCGCGGGCCGGGACTGCAGTCGACGGGAAACGTGGCCAACAAACCCACATTCTTTGACATTTACACTGCAGGTAATCACTCAAACTGAAACTCATGAATACTGGAAAATATTATGAGTCACAACTGGAAACTAAAGCATTTAGACGACCAGAAAACAATCTGCTGGAGAGTTCCTGACCATCTAATCACCTTTATTACTAGTCATATCTGTTGGAATGTACTCTTCTGATGACTTTGGGCTTATAGTTTTCTCTTTAAATGTGCATACCTTCCCTTGTTTCTGCAGTATCTTTTGTGTCACATTGTTCTTCCAGCGTTTGAAGGTCTTGTTGTCCATCTGTCTGTCCACCAGGGGCGGGTGCCGGAGATGTAGGCGTTATCATTGTGGATTCAAACGGTCGGAGGGATACAGTGGAGATTGTCTTGGAGAACAAAGGCGACAGTATTTTCCGCTGCACTTATGTTCCCGTCCTGGAGGGACCTCACACCGTCTATGTGACCTTTGCTGGGCAGCAGATTCCCAGAAGCCCCTTCACCGTCCAGATCTCAGAGGGTAGGTTTGACACATTTGTGTCTACTACACTGGACATTTTGTTCAAGATAGTTTCTGTGGTTCCTACATAAGTTTACAGTGTAATAAATACATTTTCATGTAACATTAACAAGAATCTGAAACCTGCAGATATTTTGACATCATTTAGTATTTTGTCTAATCTGAACTGGGACCCTCCCTCTTATAACCACCATATCCTGCTCCTCCGCATTTGTTTCTAATCAGAGTGTCACAGTGAAATCTGTCATCCAGACTGACTGATTAAAGAACTAAAAGTCTTTGATTTCCATAACAGTATATATTCTGCAGTTCAGTGTGTGTCCAGGTCTGATGGGACAGCTTGTTCCTCAGGGTTTTATAGGCTGAAGCTGTGCACTCTCATGGTTTTGTGTTCAGTGTTCAGTCTTCTCCTTGGTGCTCCACTGGTCTGCTGGCAGAGGTGTGGACTTGTTTGTCTCGACTGTGACTTGCAGTCTTACTGAGAATGTGACTTGAAACTTGCTTCCTCAATTTGGGACTTGCTTGTTGCCAGAATTTGACTTGGGACTTGTCCATCTTTGACTTGATATGTGTGGGCCACCTTGTGTAGTCTGCTGCCATCGTGGAATAAGGATGGACTTTGGCCTGTCTTTGACATGGAAGCTGACTTGGGATCTTGTCGGACTGGATGTGGATTTGACTTGGGATTCTCTCTGAAATGGAAAGTTTCTGTCTCGACTTGGACTTGATTTAGGACTTGACTTGAGACTTGTCTATCTATGACTTGGGACTTGACAATACCAGCCTTGATTTAGAACTTGACTTAGGACTTGTACATCTTTGACTTGAGACGTATAACTTGTAAATCTTGGAACTTGACTTGGTACTTTTCTATCATTGACTTGGATTTTACTTCAGGAAAAACGTAAATTTTACTTTTACATCTGGACATCTCTGTTCCGTCTCTGCCTGCTGGTCCGGCTGCCTGCTGGTCCGGCTGCCTGCTGGTCCGACTGCCTGCTGGTCTGGAGGTCTCTGTTCCATCTCTGCCTGTGTACAATTGTATCATCACTGTTGTTCCCTCCTTCAGTTTCACAGAGCGTCCCGGCTCCGGGGTCTCCGGTGCAGATTGTACCTCAGTGCACACGCACCCCACCCTCAGACAAGACAAGGAGAGGCCCCCCTCCAACACCACCCAAACCCAGACGACCAAGTTAGTACAGGCTGGGGGTGGGGGTGTGTAGCCTGGTTTCCTTCCACCTCAACTTAAATCCATCCCTGGCTCTGACCCTGTGGAGGGGCTTTCCAGCATTCAGCATGTGCAGCTCGTGCTTCGACCTGAGCAGCTTCCTCTTCTTCTACACAAACAGAATGAATGTGTTGAGTCTCTCTGGATCAATGATCACCTCATCACCTGTGATTTGATCCTGTTGATTATTTTCTTCTGTTGACCTCTGCAGACGTCTCAGATGTCAAGTTAGATTTAGACAATACAGACATGTACAGCAGAACTGCAGGCCTCTGATTCCTGGCCCTCCCCTGCATGTGATGAGAGTAAATGTGACCATTCAGATGTTTATACACACATAGACCTTCATCATCATCACCCTCATCATCATTATTACCACCTGCTTTATCTCCATTTCCTCATAACCACTATCAGTAACCCTCCTCTTCACAGTGATTCTCTGCAACGTGTTTTACCTGCAAATAATTCACCAATCTGTACGCCTCTAAACGCTCAAAGCTGTGAACATTTTTGTTTCATTCTTGTTGAAGTGAAGAAGCTGCAGCTCTGTTTCATCTTGTCTTCATCTTTGCTGCTTTTTCTTTTCAGCTTCAGCAAACTGCTTCTCTGAGCACTGATCAGCTGACTAACAGACAAACCTGCAGTTTGTGTGTGTGTTTAGTTTTAGTCTGATGATGGTTTGAGATGTTTGATTATTTTTCCTTGAGGGTTATTTTAGGATTAAATCTTTTCAAGATCTTTTTAGGATTTAGGATTAAGAGAGTCAGAATGAGAGATGTTAAAAGCAGTTTAAGCTTAGTCTATACCTGTGTTAAAAATACTGAGGCGTCCCAACAAAGCCCCTTCTCTAAAAACAGAAAAACTAATTCTTAATTAGAGTTAACTTTGTATTTTGTGACATTAGTTAATATATAAAGAGCACAGATGAGTATTTTTTGCTCATGAATTATTAGTTAGAGACCACGAATGAATAAATTAATCATTTGACAGCACAACGTAGCTCTTTAACAGACTTTATGTATTGTTTTTTAAATGTAGCTTCCTCTGCTGGGATAACCTTTGGAACAGAAACCAGAAAGAGACACAGGACTGGACAGGACTTCAGTGCTGGGCTACTTAGGAAATAGAAAAAAATGAGTGTGTGTTTGTGTGAATGTTTCTGTTGGTTTCATTATTGTTTTAACATCATGTCCCAGTCTAACCAGTTTCCCACATCTCCTTCCGATTGGTCTGCACAGCCTGCAACCCGAACGCCTGCAGAGCGTCGGGCAGAGGTCTGCAGCCGAAGGGCCTGAGAGTAAAGGAAGTGGCAGATTTCAAAGTTTACACTAAAGGAGCCGGCAGCGGAGAACTCAAAGTCACCGTGAAGGGACCAAGTGAGACGCCAGGACTCATAAATACACATCACGTTAGTTTACGTGATGAGCAGTACTGATGGTGGGTGATATTTTCCTTTTGAATCCAGAGGGCCTGGAGGAGCCAGTGAAGGTTCTGGAGATGGAAAACGGGGTGTTTGAGTATAATTATTACCCCATCATGACAGGAAAATACATTGTAAGCATCACCTGGGGAGGACACAGCATCCCACGCAGGTGAGACATTCAGCTGATCTCATTATTCTGCTGCAGTGGTTATCACACTGATGAAGTTAATCGAACAGAACAAAATCCAGTTTTAAACCAACAAAAACGACAGTCTTTCAATCGTGTGTGTGTGTTTTCAGTCCCTTTGAGGTTCAGGTGAGTGAGGAGGCGGGGCCTCAGAAGGTGAGGGCCTGGGGTCCAGGTCTGGAGACTGGTATGGTGGGGAAGAGTGCAGACTTTGTGGTGGAGGCCATCGGCACGGAGGTGGGAACGCTGGGTACGTCACATCAACACCCCGATAACAGCGTGAGAGTTATAAAGTATTTATATGATTCTTCCGGTGTTTCATGAGCTGACTGTCTGCAGGTTTCTCCATCGAGGGGCCGTCTCAGGCAAAGATCGAGTGTGACGATAAAGGTGACGGCTCGTGTGACGTTCGCTACTGGCCGACTGAGCCGGGCGACTATGCTGTGCACGTCATCTGTGACGACGAGGACATCAAGGACAGTCCCTTCATGGCCCACATCCTCCCTGCTGCCAATGATGTCCTCCCAGAAAATGTTAGAGTTTCCCAGATTTTAAAGCAGTTTTATTGTTGTTGAACATGATGAGTTGAAATCCTCCATTGGTCCTCAGGTGAAATGTTACGGTCCAGGTCTGGAGCCGCTGGGCTGCATCGTCAACAAACCTGCGGATTTCACCATCGACGCCCACGAAGCCGGCAGAGGAGAGCTGAAGCTCTATGCTCAGGTGAGAACCCTTTGTAAGAAAAGTCCTGCTCTGGTGTGATGGTGATCATTGGATTGGAGATAAGTGAGATCTGTGTTTATGCTTTCAGGATGCAGAGGGGTTCCCCATCGACATACAGATCTCAGAAAATGGAGACAGCACCTACTTCTGTGTTTACATTCCCACAAAACCCATCAAACACACCATCATCATCACCTGGGGCGAAGTCAACGTCCCCAACAGCCCCTTCAGGGTAAAGACTCACTCACACACTCATTCCCACATTCATAGATGTTTTCATATCTTAATGACTGAATCACCAGGTGACCATCGGAGAAGGCAGCCACCCAGAGAACGTGAAGGTTTACGGTCCAGGTGTGGAGAAGATGGGCCTGAAGGCCAACGAGCCGACGTACTTCACTGTAGACTGCAGCGAGGCCGGACAGGGTGGGACATGGTTTTGGTCCAGCGTCAAACCTGTGACATGTGTTTGGTTTGATATTACATCACCAGTATTACGTTACATATAAACACGTGTATTGTCACGGCGTTACCTGCAGGTGATGTCAGCATTGGGATCAAGTGTGCTCCAGGTGTGGTCGGTTCTGCCGAGGCCGACATCGACTTCGACATCATCAAGAACGACAACGACACGTTCACAGTGAAGTACACACCTCCAGGTCCCGGTCAGTACACCATCATGGTGCTGTTCGCTGACCAGGTGAGAGCGCACACAGGTAACCTCCTTCTGGAAGTGTGTCCTGTTAAAACCAGACGTTAAACAAACTTCTCACCGTCAACAGGAAATACCCATCAGCCCCTTCAGAATAAAGGTGGATCCTTCCCATGATGCAGCTAAAGTCCGAGCAGAAGGACCTGGACTCAACAAGACAGGTGAGCTGGTTTATATTTACTGTATTCTTGTGTGAATGTGTGAAGTTCTGAGTTTCCTGTGAGTGAATCCTGCTCACTTCCTGTCTGATGCTTGCTGTAATAAACCTCTGCAGGTGTTGAAGTGGGCAAACCGACTCACTTCACCATTTACACAAAGGGAGCCGGAAAAGCCAAACCTGAGGTTCATTTCACTGGAGCAGCTAAAGGTGAAGCTGTCCGAGACTTCGAGATCATCGACAACCACGACTACTCGTACACCGTCCGCTACACCGCGGTCCAGCAGGTCCCACTGAGCTTTGATCTGTAGGGTTGATAGTGTGTGAGACGATCAATAAGATGGTATTAACTGCGATTTGTGTCTCCATCAGGGGAACGTGTCCATCATCGTGTGTCATGGAGGAGACCCCATCCCTAAAAGTCCATTTAACATCAGCGTGGCCCCCCCGCTGGATCTCAGCAAGGTCAAAGTTCAGGGTTTGAACAACAGTGAGTACGTTTGAGTCTGCAGTTTCAATACAGGAAGTCAAGTTCAGGTTCAGCTCAAAGCAACAATACGATCAATAACGTGATTGATTCTGTGTTCAGGTCACAAGTTAGAAATGCAGCATCAATCATGTGTTGTTTTTATCCTGACTTGTAGCCTTTATTTGATGAGTTCCTTAATGAACTTGTTTAAATAGTTAAAAGAAGTTGTTCCATAAAAACCTGCTCGAGGATCAAAATAAAAAGGTTGTTCTGACAGAAATCCTTCAAACACCAGTTGGTATCAAACTGATTAGAAAGCACTAACTCCACCTCCTGCTTGTGTCTGCGAATCAAAGAGGTGGATGTTGGGAAGGACGAGGAGTTTGCCGTTAGTACTCTGGGAGCCGGAGGTCAGGGCAAACTGGACGTCAAGATCACCTCGCCGTCACGTCGACCAATCCCCTGCAAGCTGGAGTCAGGCACAGCCAATGAGGTGCACACAGTGAAGTACATTCCCCCTGAGGAAGGACCATACAGAGTGGACATCAGCTACGACGGAAACCCCGTACCAGGAAGTCCGTTCACTGTGGAGGGCGTCATGCCGCCCGACCCTTCAAAGGTAAACATATACTGTTACTGTGACTGAACTTCGTCCTTCAGAGTCAGAGCAGCTTTGACCCTCAAAAACTCCAACAAGTCCCTTAAAATCTGCTTTGTGATGCACGTCTGTCAGAAATACATATGAAGTGATACCTTTTGAGTACTCAGCACTCAGAACACTCTGTAGTTAAAAAGTTAAAAGTAGATCAGGACGTAGACCTGATCCAGAAGTATCATGCTGCATCTGATTTAGCTCCAGGATCGTAATGCTTTCCACCAACACATCCCTGTGTCTCTTCCAGGTTCGAGCCTACGGGCCAGGTCTTCAGGGTGGTGTTGTGGGTAAACCGGCTCCCTTTGCCATTGACACAAAAGGAGCTGGAACCGGTGGTCTGGGCCTGACGGTGGAGGGACCCTGTGAGGCCAAGATTGAATGTCAGGACAACGGTGATGGATCCTGCTCCGTGTCCTACCTGCCCACAGAGCCCGGCGAGTACGCCATCAACATCCTGTTTGCAGACCAACACATCCCTGGGTCCCCCTTCAAGTCCATAGTCCAGTCTGCGTTTGACCCCGGCAAGGTGACAGCCAGCGGCCCCGGCCTGGAGCGAGGGAAGGTCAATGAGGACGGATCCTTCACGGTTGACTGCTCCAAAGCCGGAGAGGCCGAGCTCACCATCGAGATCATCTCTGAATCCGGAGCCAAAGCCGAAGTTCACATCCAGAACAACAGCGACGGGACCTACTCCATCACCTACATCCCCCAGTTCCACGGCATGTACACCATCACCATCAAGTATGGAGGACACGCGGTGCCCAAGTTCCCCGCCCGACTACAGGTGGACCCGGCTGTAGACACCAGCGGGGTGAAGGTCTACGGACCCGGAGTGGAACCTAGAGGTGAGGGCTTAGAGATATTTCCTACTCAGTTACAAGGAGGGGGGGCTGGAGTTCATATCTATTAAAATCAGACCTCTTTACTTTTACTTGAAGTTATAACATGAAATCTAAAACTCTTTGATTAATCCACATTTAAACAAGGATTTACTGGATATAATACACACTTCACTATAAACCACCATCAATGCATCTGAATTCTCTCCTAAAAAGACTTCATTAATAACGTAGGTTTAAGTAAGAGGCCTTTAATTAACCTTAGTTAATGTGAAGAATGTGAAGCTGTTAAAACACAGTGGTGCTGTTTAATGATGGAGGGCCTCCATCCAGGGTGAGTCAGCTCTCTGTGGGTGGTTTACTGGACTCCTCCAGAGTCAATTATGACACTTAATGAACTCACAGGTTTCACTTTCCTCATTATGGTTTTTCTATTTTAAACAGCAGCTAGTTTCTTTTTGTGATCACCAGTGTGCCCCCCCCCCCCTCTTTGTGTACAAATGAAGATAAATAACGTTCTGGAGGACTTTGTAATCCCTTTAGTGCGTCTACATGTGCTGGTCATCGGGTTTGTGACTGAAATAACACGTTAGGACGGATCATCTACCAATCATCACTTTATTCCTTTTTCAATAAAAATCTGAAAATACTTGAGCAAAACTTAACAGACTGTAAAGCAACACGCTGGCACAATGTGATGTCCAAACGTTAACTAACTTCTTACTAACTAGTTTCACTACATTCCAGTTTCCCCGAAATGACGCATTTGTTGAACATAATCATGTTTATACAGTAAACCAGATCGAAGAAGAAGACAATGTGTGTTTCTTCTCTGCAGGCGTCCTGAGGGAAGTAACCACTCATTTTACAGTGGACGCCCGGGCTCAACACAAGAGCGGCGGCAGCCATATCAAAGCCTGCGTGTCCAACCCATCAGGCGCCAACACGGACGCCTACATCACCGACAAGGGCGACGGGACCTACAGAGTGGAGTACACGGCATACGAGGACGGTATGGAGCGTTTTGTTGCCTGCAGGCTGGAAGTGGACTGTTTGTGTCTGCAGTCGTTAAGACTTCAGGCAGGAGGAGGCGTCACTGCTGTTTTATGGACGATTTTCCACAGCAACACAGTATAATTGTGAAAATAAAGCTTGTGTTTACCCTCTGCCACAGTAAAGAGAGGCGAGCGAGGCTTCTGTGGCTTCAACAGATAAACTTGTAGCTGCAGAATGAGTTCATTAAAGCTTTATGGTGTTTCCCCCCCCACCATCAACATTCAAAGCAAAAAAGAAAAGGTTTTATTAAATCCTAGACTGACACAAGTGAGAGATCTGACTTGGTGCTTGATATTGAAGTGTGTGAAAACCAAACACAAATGGTCAGCGAAGGTTCACTGGTCGAGGTTATTAAACCCACATGTAATAGTGACAGTGTTATAGTATTTATAGTCCTCACATGGAGACAAACAACCATCTCACAGGCACCAAACAGACCGGTCATTGAGAACTTTATAGAAAGGCAAAAAAATGTAAATAAGGTCAAATGAATTTAGTCAGGCCTTCAAGTGGGGGGGGGTATTTATAGCTGCAGTCTGTCTGCTCGCAGCAGATGGTTTTCCACTGATAGTAATTTGTGACATGCTGGAGCCCAGTGCATTGTGGGACATATATACTCTCCCCTGCTGAGGCTTCAGTCAGACTAGAACTAGCTAGAACTCTGCACAGGCTAAAACTATTCAGGTTCCTTTAAGCAACAGGCTGAACCTCACGACAGGTAACCCTCAGTGTGTATGGATGTGAAATCATCTCGTTAGCTTGTCCTGGAAAAATAAAGCTTCAAACAACCATAAATGTCTAAATGGTGGGAGGAAACATCCAGCAACAGGTTTCGATTCTTCTGACATCATAGATCTACCTTCAGGCCGCTGGACTCTGTGCCAGATGTTACCTGTGCTGAATGTTGAACACAGTGGTTCCCTTTAAATGAACTGATGTTGGTCCGACATGTTGCTGTTATAAAGTCTGGAGTGTCGGACATATAGACCCTTACCTGTAGCAGTAGAGTCTGCCATGTTAAATTTGCCCACCTTTCTGTCTGCTGGTTGCAGGTTTGCATCTGATTGAAGTGTTGTTTGACGAGGTCTCGGTTCCTAAAAGTCCGTTCCGGGTGTCGGTGACTGAGGGTTGTGATCCCAGTCGAGTCCGAGCCTATGGTCCAGGCCTGGAGGAAGGACTGGTTAACAAACCAAACCGCTTCACTGTGGAGACCAGGTGATTTGACTGTATTTCTAAATAAAACATGCTTGGATTAGATTTTGGGGAAATCAAACTCCTGATTTCCTCTCTGTCTCTGCCTCAGAGGTGCTGGCACCGGAGGTCTTGGCCTGGCCATTGAGGGTCCATCAGAGGCGAAGATGTCGTGTAAAGACAACAAAGATGGCAGCTGCAGTGTGGAGTACATCCCCTTCACTGCTGGAGAATACGACGTCAACATCACCTTCGGAGGCCTGCCAATACCAGGTGATGCATCAGTCGTGTTATTGAGACCCCGAGGTCTTGCCTGAAGGGTTGGATAGATTCTCAACAGAGACTAACCTCCTCTGTATGTGTTGCAGGGAGCCCATTTCGGGTTCCAGTGCGAGAGCTGGTGGATCCCAGTAAAGTAAAGTGTTCAGGTCCTGGTCTGGGAAGTGGAGTCCGAGCCCACGTCCCTCAAACCTTCACTGTAGACAGCAGTAAGGCTGGGGTGGCCCCCCTGGAGGTCCAGCTGTATGGGCCCACAGGTAAGACAGCCCTGGTTTGTCTTCTTGTTGCTTTCATGGACAACTAATCCATACTGCCACTCCCAGTTTGCCTTTGTGTGTCTGCCTAAAGACCCTTTAGTCTTACCCTCAGAATCAGCCCTTTGTAGAAGTGTGGGGTAGACTAAGAATGTTACCAGTCTGAAAGTCCAAACAACAAAAAGAACGAGTTCAAATGTGGAAACTCTGGTTGCTCCTCAGGTGCGGTCGAGCCAATCAGCATCAGCGACAACAGTGACAGTACTCACACGGTCAACTACACTCCTGCCAACGACGGCCCGTACACGGTGTGTGTGAAGTACGCTGACCAGGAGGTCCCTCGCAGGTCAGGACCCAACATATTCGTATCTCAACGAGTCCTGGTCTTACTGGTTTAGGTCTTACCTTCTGTCTCCTCTCAGTCCTTTTAAGATCAAGACGCTGCCGGCTCATGATGCCAGTAAAGTTCGAGCCAGTGGTCCAGGTCTCAATGCATCTGGAGTTCCAGCCAGTCTGCCGGTTGAGTTCACCATTGATGCCAGAGACGCCGGAGAAGGACTGCTCACTGTTCAAATACTGGTAAGCCACACGTTCCTGTCCTGACTTAGACCAGATACTGCAGGCGATGAAAGAATAGGGTTCCACCTGAAAGGGTTCTTCTAAAAAAGCAGTTTTTCAACACTTGTTTTGGGTGGTTGGTGATAATTTGGGCCACTATTTGTACCCTGTGTTTTAAACCAGCATTTTTTAGAGACTTTGCTGCTCTGCATTGCTCTTCTTCTTGTTCGGAGGTGGAACGTACATTATGTCTGTTAAAATGTTGAAGTTAACGTTAGACAAAGCTCGTATCGTCCCGGGCAGAAAGTAAACAACTCACTGCTGGATGTAGGGAAAGCTGTGAGTCACGAATGTAAGAAGTGCTGAGTTCACAGACGAGGCTGTACATCATCATCACTTGTAGTGTGTCTCTGATCTCTCCATGTGACTTCCTGCTCCACCATCGGGGGCTTGTTGCTGGTGCTGCAGGGTCCGGATGGGTGCAGGCGCGAAGCCTCTGTGTTTGTGGAGGACTGGGGCAGGAGGGTGTGGGAGACACATATAGTAAAGAAAACCATCCCTTTCAGTATTCATAGGAGAGGCTGTGTAAGGCCGGCACTCTGTCCTCCGTCACCTTCCTCCCTCAGTCACCTCGTCTCATGTCCCCCCCCACCCCACCACCACCACCACACACACTTAAAACAGAATACAAATGATATATATATATATATATATCGGAATACTTTGTGTCTGTCCATGTTTTATTGGGACACTGGTACTATTCAAGCACTACTTGAATGTTCTTGACACATGCAGTAAACTGCTGATACAGATCAATGAGCTAAAATCAATCTGCTGATAAATATCATTCAAACAAATCTGTGTGTCTTAACTCCAGATGTAAATAGAGTCTGGTAGAAAACCTGGCTCCACCCGCCCCCCCACCCCCCCTGTGGTCCACATGTCCACATGTGAACTGACCTCCATTCAGTTTGTCTAATGAGCTAACAGACAGATGTGGTGTTTAGTTCTCCACTAACCCGAGTGCAGTAAACCTGCCCCCCCCCATGCTGCATTACCTAGAGATAGATGCTGCGTGCTGAACAGGACACATGAGTACTGTGAACACCACTGGTCTCAAACCACCAGGAGCCATCCAGGACTGAGAAACCCTTTGTGATTGGGCTGTCGGACTGTCACACTCTCAGATACAGAGACTGATCCTGGATCGGGTCTTTCTATCAATGGCACACTGTAGGAGACCACTGATGGCCACTACTTCACTGTAGGATAGCTTTGTACAGTCGTGCACCTTAAACGCATCTACACAAACACACCGCCAACTTCCTGTCCGTGTGTCTTCAGGATCCGGAGGGAAAACCCAAGAAGGCGAACATCCGAGACAACAGAGACGGGACGTACACGGTGTCCTACGTACCGGACATGACGGGACGTTACACCATCACCATCAAGTACGGAGGAGACGAGATCCCGTACTCTCCGTACCGCATCCACGCCCTGCCCACTGGAGACGCCAGCAAGTGTCTAGTCACAGGTCAGACTCCGCCCATCACTCTTCTGGCAACCAATCAGATTTCGTCCCCTGAAACTGTCACTGATGCTCTTGTTGTTTTCCTACAGTGTCGATTGGAGGACACGGACTGGGTGAGTAAACTACTCTGGTCCCTGTTTTGATGAGTTTAAGAAGTTTTAGTGAGTGAAACTTTTATTCTACCAGGAACCAACTTAGAGATTGATGATATTAAGGAAGCTACTGTATAAGGGAATCTGTAAGGGATTATTATGGTGGAACCTATCTATCCACAATCCACACTATTACTGTGGAAAAAGCATGAAGTTACAGGAAAGGTTTGTAACGGGGATAAAGTTTAGCAGCTACTCTGTTGCCACAAACAGCATCCTGATCTGTCGTCCATCTTGTCAGGATCAGGTATCGGCCCAACCATCCAGATCGGAGAGGAGACGGTCATCACAGTGGATGCAAAGGCTGCTGGGAAAGGTAAAGTCACCTGTAAGGTGTCGACTCCTGACGGAGCGGAGCTGGACGTGGACGTGGTGGAGAACGCTGACGGGACGTTTGATATTTACTACGCGGCTCCGGAGCCCGGGAAATACGTCATCACCATCCGGTTTGGAGGGGAAAACATTCCCAACAGCCCCTTCCACGTGGTGGTGAGTAACACCAGGGAAGACCAGTGGTTCCCGAGCTGCAGGCTGCAGGAACATTGAGTCTGTCTGTAACACAGGACCTGGTGAACAGTGGCAATGGGTCACTAGAAAACAATCGTTTAAAAGCTCACAACTCAAACCTGTTGGGAACCACTGGATCTGAGACCTGTTTGTGCATGGAGGTGTGGTGTGTGTGTGTGTTCCCTAAAGGTTGTACCTTGTTCCCTGTTAGGCAAGGAGCGATACTGTCCCAATAATAGAGGAACCATGTGACAAGCTTCAGTTACAGCAGCCCTACGCTCCCTATGTGGGCTTCTCCCCTCACTGGGTACACAGTATTATTATACACCTGCTGTTTATCAGACCATCTTTCATACAAACTGTCCTCTTTACAGTCGCTGTCGTATCACTGCAGCAGTTCCAGGACCACAGAGTCAATAACAACCCAGATTCACTTATAGATTTTGTTATTGGCTCAGCATGGGGCTGCATGTTTATCTGCATGATCATCTGTGGCTGCTGGGGTGAGTGGGGGGGGGGGGTCTTTCTAACTAACTAACTAACAGGCAGACTCCACATCATCAGTTTTATCTGTATCTGAAGTATTTGTTTGGTTTAGTCGTGTAAGAGACTGCATCATCAGCTTAGACTTGATGTTTGGTTTAACTGCTTTTAGTCTAAATCTCAGTGCATTTGGTTCCTGAAGCTCTCTCTCAGCCTTTCTACTCTCCTGCTGGGCTTCCTCCTCCCTCTTCCTCTCTCTGGACAATATCCCGGATTTCCCAGCCTGGTGACACTAACACCCCTCCCCTCTGGCTCTGGTTTAGGCCACCGATGATCCCGTCAGCCCCATGGATGGGATGGAGCCCATGCTCCGCCCCTTCAGTCTGGTCATTCCCTTCACTGTGCAGAAAGGAGAGATCACAGGTAAGAGCTTCGTCCGTTTACAAGAACCAGCCTTCAGTGTGTTAATCTGAGAGGGAGCTGGAGAGAGTAAGAAGGCATGCATGGCATCTTTATTTATAATGAATGAATGAATGGATGACTTGTATATAGTTGTGTCTGAGTGTGTGTGTACATGGTTGAATTAAGTAGGATTGCACTAATAGCATGGAGCAGATTCAAATTGCTCTTTGTTTTATCAAATTAAAATATTCTGTCTTGGTGGTGATTTCAACTTTTCATTGTGTTTTTCAGTTTAAGCTAAAAATAAAGTCTGAACTTCAAATATGTCTAAAATATTTAGCAAAAGAAAGGACACCAGTTAATATCGGTTTTAAGCTGCATAATGTTACCTACCTGTTTATATTAACTAGATATGTGGTAAAAATATTGATTTGTGAAGATTAGAGTTGTTATATAGCTCAATATTATAGGAATAGGTTTGTCTGACGTTTAATGAAAATATAGAATATCAACAGACTTACATATAGATTAGATAGATTACAGCCATGATGAGTTAACTTTTGTTTTTGTGTTTTGTCCTCCAGGTGAAGTGCGAATGCCATCCGGTCGAACCGCCTGTCCTCACATCACTGACAACAAGGACGGCACCGTCACAGTAAAATACTCCCCGACAGAACGAGGCCTGCACGAGATGGACATCAAATATGATGGAAACCATATCCCAGGTAACACCCCAACACACACACTTTATACAGGCTCGGCTTTAGCAACAAGGATTAATTCAATCAGAGGTCTCAGTTTGTGGATGAATCAGACGTTGCCCTAAACTTTAGCTGCACTTTATCAAAGTGTCCTGTTCATAATATTCCTCTTGTATTACAGGAAGTCCACTCCAGTTCTACGTTGATTCCATTAACAGTGGCCATGTGACAGCGTATGGCCCTGGTCTGACTCACGGCACAGTGAACAGAGCGGCCACCTTTACTATTGTTACTAAAGACGCAGGAGAAGGTATTAGCACATGCTGTGGCGACGTTTCTATTACAGTTTCAATTTGCTGTTGATACAAACTGAACTCTTCCTCAATTTTTACATGTTGTCTTGATAAATCCAATAGTCCAAAGTCCAAAAGAAAGACTTCTGATAGATGACGTACATGTTTCAGAGATAAACAAATGATTTCCAAAAACGAAAAAGAAAAAAAGTAAAACTTAGTGTTTCTCTGCAGGTGGTCTGTCCCTGGCTGTTGAAGGTCCATCTAAAGCAGAGATCAGCTGTAAAGACAACAAAGACGGGACCTGTACTGTGTCCTACCTGCCCACTGCACCTGGAGACTACAACATCATCGTCAAGTTTGATGACAAACACATCGCCGGCAGCCCCTTCACTGCCAAGATCACTGGTACTACAATTCAGCATGCGTCTATGCAAGGTCATTGTACACAGAGACAGACGCACTCCTGGATGCCTTTGTTTCAGAGGATTTAATCATCATTTTTAGGTTCAAGGTTTTTTCCTTTAGCTAAGAGATGCACTAATCTGCCTTTTTGTCATTCTGCTCAATAACAAGCTTCTACATTATATTATATATATATGTATATATATATATATATATATATATATATATAGTTTATAGTTTTATTATTCAAGACTATAAAATAATTACTTGAACCGAGTTCAGCCAGTTCTTACTTGTTTTGATGTGATTGATCTCCAGGCGATGACTCCATGAGGATGTCTCAGCTTAATGTCGGCACGGCAACTGATGTTTGCTTAAAAATCACGGAGACGGACCTGAGCAGTCTCTGTGCGACCATCAGAGCGCCGTCTGGAAACGAGGAGCCGTGTCTCCTGAAGAGGCTGCCCAACAGACACATCGGTCAGTTCCAGAGCTTTAGCCGAGGAATTGCTTCAGACTGCTTCTTTGAGTCAAGATCCACGACTTGGTAGCCTAAATGTTGTCTTATACACATCAATCAACAATCAGCAATGACTAACGTTAGCTGTCTGACATTCATAGGTAGCTAGCAGTAACATTAGCATAATGTTCTTGATGATAAGAAGGATTTCTCAGGGACTTGGGTTTAATGTCTAAAACAATGACTTCATCCTAGGAAATTTTAATTTCTCCACTGCGAGACTTTCTGGATTTCTGGTTCTGCTCGAGGTTTCTACCTGTTAAAGGGAGTTTTTCCTTGCCGTTGTCTCCTGGTGCTGCTCATGGTGGGAACGTTGGGTCTTTGTGTGTGTGGAAGTTGGTCTCGACCGGCTCCATGTGATTGAG
>JAVQJL010052363.1:0-10522 GCA_036024295.1 Nannoperca obscura
CCCCCCCCCCCCCCCCCCCCCCCCCCCCCCCCCCCCCCCCCCCCCCCCCCCCCCCCCCCCCCCCCCCCCCCCCCCCCCCCCCCCAGCCAAACGCTTTGACACATTGTGAGAAATATCCGCATTGTATCCTTGTAAGCTGTCAACAACATCATTACCCTAAAGTCGTCAGGGGCGGACTGCAAAAGCCCTCTGAGTCTGACAATCTGAAACAAGTCTGCAAAGAGAGAGACAACGTGCCATCTTTATTTTGTAGAAACAGCAGCTCATCCTGAAACAGAACAAGGCAGAGTATCTCCACTAAAATGAAGAAAATTGCATTTAAATTAAACTTTTTTTAACTTTTACAAATCCCAGTCATGCTGATATTTCTGCACTACAAACAACTCATTCCTCAATGCTTAAACCCACAATAACCTTATTAAAACCTACTGCACCACAATGACCATCTGTTGTGTGCTGAATTGAAGTACTTGACTTGTGTCAATAACCTTTAATGGCTAAAATTTGGTCCTTGGAGGCACAATGATGCAGGGAATTGCGCAGTGGTGTCAATTGTGTAATTACTGTCTTAATGAGCTTCGGCAAACACGGATCACCTCATTCACAGCACCTTCAGTGATGAGCTTGGGGTGTTTAGAGGGGGATTACCACTGTAATGCGAATTCACAGGGCTTGAAATGTTACACCTTGCTTTGCAGCTGGGCTGCATCTGCAACGCTGTTGTCTCCACCGTAAAAATTGACCTGCATACTCCTGCAAGTGGTCACCCGCTTTTTTCTGCAGTTTGACTAAACAAAACCCACTCTCTTTAATATTTATGTCTTTATAGCTAAGTGTCACTTTCATTGTCAGCTCTGCCATGATGCCTAGAGGCCGGTTACAGATAAATCAAGCAAAATGAAAACAGGTCATGTAGTGGTTAAAGCTGCAAATGTTCACCAACACTCCTGAAACATTCCCAAGGATTGTATTCATCATGGCCTTGCAGGAGAAGGGGAACGCTGGAAGCAGAGAGTGGTGATGAGTAGGAAAACACCAGTAAGTGCAGATGTGGGAAACTCTGCAGGGTACTGGGGGGTGAGAGGCAGTGGGTTGGGATGGGGCAGGGAGGGAGCTCAGCAAACCCCAGCCTGCCTTCTGGCTGGGCCAATGGGCCATGGTAATTAGATCTGGCCAATGTGGGCCTTGGGCTCTGGCCTGGGGGCATATAAGGGGGGCCTGGGGCAACAGACCCCTCATATCACTCAGAGGTCTCCTCTCTCTCACCTCACTCTACCCTCCTTCCTTCCTTTGCGCCCAATCTTTCAATCCACTCAGACTCCTTTCTCCAACAAGCTATGGACGTCTTCTCACCATCCCAGGTCTACTACGACAGAGCGTGTGCTTCATCTCCAGACAGCCTGGAGTTTGGCCCCGGTGTGGAGCTCGACGGCTCAGAGGAGGACGAGCATGTCAGGGTCCCCGGGGCCCCCCACCAGCCGGGACACTGCCTCCAGTGGGCCTGCAAGGCCTGCAAGCGCAAGTCCAACTTTGTGGACCGCAGACGGGCCGCCACCATGCGCGAGCGCCGGCGGCTGAAGAAGGTCAACCACGCTTTCGAGGCTTTGAGGCGCTGCACCTCGGCCAACCCCAGCCAACGTCTGCCAAAGGTGGAGATCCTGCGCAACGCCATCCAGTACATAGAGAGTCTGCAGGACCTGCTACGAGAGCAGGTGGAAAACTACTACTGCCTACCTGGAGAGAGCAGCTCTGAGCCTGGGAGCCCGCTGTCCAGCTGCTCTGACGGCATGGTAAGACCTCTGATCCACATGTTCAGCCTATTCATGCAAGCATCTTGTTGCACAGGGTCTTGCAGACCAGTGCTGCGGCTCCTAAACCAATACAATGTCAGGCAGAAAAATAATTACTGCTGCAGGCCTTGTAGGACTTCATCTTGTGGGAACTTCACATGAAAAGGCCTTTTTGGTGTCAAAGTATCTCCAGAGTGTTACATTTAAGGTGCTGCCTTAGATGTAAGACTCTGGAGATACTTTGGCATTTCTCATTACGATGTAGAGTATTTCGTTTCAAGTCGAGCCTGGATTTCTAATTTAGAAACCTATTTATCAAATAAGCTCGTCTTGCCCCAAGACCTCAATTACCATGCTTCCCCATGCATGTCATACTCTCCCGTAATTCTTTAATGCAAACATCTATTCTGTGGTCTTACATGTATCTCTGTCCTCTGTGTGTGAGGCTTGTTATTACAAGTCAGGATGAATTAGTTGTTCTCGACAACAGTCTGAAGGTGACAGCCTATCTGCTAATACAATAGAACTTATAATGCTGGATGGAGTAATGACTTTCCCACCACCGGACACTTTATAGCCCTAATAAACCGAGCTAAATCCACCTTACTGAAGTCTGGCAGGAAAAACTGGGCGCTTTTCTGCATTCCATCCTGACTGCATGTTCTGCACCGCTGCCAGGATTTTCTGCAGATTTACTCGGAGAAAGTGTCATCTTGCACAAACCGGTGTTGCTTCCACTGATACAATCGATTGGCCACGGTCAGAGCCGGGCAGGGGAAGGGAGTGCACACTGCCACTTTGGCTTTAAGGTGGATGTGAAATAAAGAAACCCATAACTTTGGAATCCAGGATTTATTGGCCTGTCCAGAATATCATGAAAGGCATTGCTTGTTTTTGTACTTCTTCGTATCCCATATATATTTATACAAACATAACACATCATTTCTATTTGCTGTTTTGTTGTTGTTGTTGTTGTTTAAAATTGTTTTTGCAAGAATTCAAGGGTAAATTGGATTTCTCACTTCCTTGCAGGCGGACAGCAACAGTCCAGTGTGGCAACATCTGAATGCAAACTACAGCAACAGTTATTCTTATGCGAAGAATGGTAAGATCTTCTGACAGCAAAAGCAGCCTGATAGGAATATGAAATGACTTCGTGCCAGTCTGGCGCTTTAAAACCTAATAACTGAAAGGCAGATCATTTTAAATATATGCTTATGCCTCTGGGAGTCCCATAGTACCAGGACTTTAGTATATTAGACACACTTTCCCATGAGAACGTGTGTCCAAACTTTCGACTGGTACTGTACATGTCCTGTATATCTCTACATCTTAAGTCAAATGAGGCGTTGTGTTATCTGAAATGATCCCTGTATCAAAATCATGACTCTGCCTTCCTCTTATCAGAGAGTTTGGGCGATAAGGCACCCGGAGCCTCCAGTCTGGAGTGTCTCTCCAGCATCGTGGACCGCCTGTCCTCGGTGGGTTCCAGCTGCGGTCCGGCGGCTCCGAGGGACACGGCCACCTTCTCCCCGTCCAGCTCTGTCTCGCAGCCCTGCACGCCGGAGAGCCCCGCTTCCAGGCCCGTCTACCACGTCCTGTGAAGGAAACATCGCTCTGACGTGGATTTATTGCCACAGGCGGGCACTTGGCTTTCACCAAACACCAGCTGCATTTTCAACAAGAAGAGATAAGAACTAGTATTGTGCAAATCTGATGGAGGCTGAGGACTTGTGGCAAGCAGCTTTTATTTTGTACATGAGATTGTAAATATGTAATGTAAATGCCCATTTATTCTATACATGCTATTATAATCAATGAGACATATTTAAGTCATTACAGTCATTGTAGTGTTGCATTATTCCAACATGAAGTGGTATTTAAGCAGTTTTGAGTTCTTACTTTCCATGTCGTCATGAACATTAAATCTTTTCACTGTTTTGTGTAAAAGTTGGAGCATTTTGTATTTGTGTCTTTGAGCTCTTCCTCTTCTTCTGTTTCTCTGTGACCATCTCATTAATCATTCTGTTAACGTAGAAGGTCAAATGAGCTAAAATAGTGAAACAAAATGAACTAAAATGGCCACTAAGGGTTGTGTTGTTCTCAAGACACCATAAATTGAATGTCTGAATAATAAAACACTATTACAAACATCAAAATGACACCAAAAACTGGTGACGAGCTCACACTCTTGTAGCAGCTTTGAAGAAATGAAAGTGCACTAGTCCAGATGAACTGGCTCGTATGAATAATAAAAGGACAAGTTATTTATTATGTGACACGAGTGTCTCGCGCAGGGCTCGTCTCGGACGGTCTAGACTGTCTCCAGCTAACAAGGTGTGGAGATCACATTAGAAACTGATAGAGGTCAGCTGATGCCATTAATCATTTGACACTGCTGTAATCGCTCGGGTTCAATTCCAGCAGTGCAAAACGGGCCATTTAATCTCTGTTTTACAAAGATTTCTGCAAGTATTTTCAACAAAAACAGACTCAAACATATTATAACAAATAACATCAAATGCAAATGTAGCAGTTTAAAAATTAAAAACGCAAATTTTGTCCGTCTTTGGTCACATTTTAGTGTCTCTTTACTTTTTATGTGCCTGGGAGTGTGTTTAAGGGGAGGACGAGGCAGCAGCAGCGTGGTCTTCCCTCCCAAATGTGAGTCATCATTAACACCCTTGATTACACCGTCAACACCAGGATTGAGAACAAATGGCCACTAATTGTACTTATTGTGTGGCCGGGGGGGTTACATGTGTGTCCTACTGCAGCAGGTCTTTGATCATGCCGTAAGTAAGCAAATACATTTTCTTATCCCAGTACTAATATTTCCATGGACGTTATTGTTTTTATGATTATATTCTCTGCTCCCCTGAAGCATATCTACTTCTCCATAATGTCTTCTACCTGCTATAATGTGCTCGTTCTTTGTTAAGTTACAAATAAAGTAAATGCTACTACCACTAAAAATTTCTATCGCTCCGATGTTCTCCTATTGCACCTTTCTTATATGATTCCTTTATATGTTGACTCAGTAGATTATCATTTTGCTCAGGCATCGAGCATTATGTTCTTCATTATTGTTTGCAATTCTGATGAAAGAAGAATAAAAGCCATGTTTACGTTGCTATTCCTGAAAGAAGCATTCAGATCCTTAACTAAGAGTCGTAATACCATAATGCAGTAACACTAACTAGAGATGCTAAATGTACGTAAAGTAAGAAAAGTAAGAGGTGAAAGCACTCAAGCAAAATTTCTGCATTTAAAATGTAAAAGTATATAAGTATTAATAGTGAAATGTATAGAAAAACGTTATATTATAAATTTTTTTACTAAACTATTATTGTTAATGCATTAACGTGTGAGTTGCCTTTTACTGCTGTAGCTGCATGAAGGAGCTAATTTTAACCATTGAATTTATTCTTGGGTGGTTTAACCAGTATATCACATGTTTCGTACTGTTAAACTAATGTAATGAGTAAAAAGTGCAATATTTCTCCCTGAATTGTATTTGATTAGAAGTATAGAGTAGCATAAAATGGAAATATTTATTTAAAGGAAAGAAAATAGCTTGTCAGATAAAAAAATGACATGACATGGAAACGAGTTAGCAGGTGAGACATTAGCCTGAAAAACAACATACAGTGCACATTTCATTTGTCCACATATACATCCGTGTATCCAACAGCACTTTCTTCTTCTACCACGGGAGAGAAGCTCAGAGTACAACACTGCCTGTAGGCAAACACTGGCGCTTCCACAGCGGTTGTGTCTCTGTGCTGCAGCACTGTGTGAAACACTGTGGACATTCCAGCAGCGGCTTGTATTTCACTAACCGCCGCGGCTGCGTACGGCGCTCCAAATGTCACTGATGTTATTTTCCATGGCTACACTTTGGTTGTGATTCATGAATCACTCGCTCACTGGCCCTGGAGTGTCGACGCAGAACCTGCTACAAGTTCACGTCAAGGTTGTCGAGGTCGAGCATGAAATTGGGGGGCGGGGGGGGGAATAAAAGACATGCAGACAGGGACATGTTTGATCTGATTGTCATTAGCTATTTATTTCGAGTTTGTTTCTTGACAGAGAAAGGAAATTATTCATAAACTGGGATAGCATGACTCAAAGGCAAGCACGTGTACATACTGCAGAACCCAGTGAGACCACAAGAGGGAGGTGTTTCTTGTACTTCCTACTTTAACATGTGACTAGACATGTTTAGCTTCTTCTGTTTGAAATGTAATGGTCAGTATAAATAGAAAATAATCTTAGGGATCTATTTATAGTCTCCAAGTAATACTTGTAGCATTGTGTCTCTTGAAGGGATCTCATACATGTTCTCAGATTTGAGGAGAATACTGATGCTTTAATGAATGTTTAACTGGGGACTTTGGAGAATTAAATCTGCCCTCCGGCAAAATCTGTGATGTTGTACGGCTGTCTGAGCAAGGAACTGCAAAGATAGAAGAGGAGACATTATAGTGTAGCTACACTTGACTGAACTGTAGGTAATGCTCAGACGTTTTGTTCAGCTCATATTTTGATGGTTTCACAGCGTTTGAGTCTTGATTCTTTAGCTTACGCAGTTTAGAGTGTTTCAGCACGGTAACACCTGAAGTACAGGTAGGAATTTATTCAGCTTGACTTGTAGAATCTTGAGACATTGAGGTGTTTATGCCTCACCTCCATTTAACTGAGGACAGATTTTATTTTATATTTTCTTTTATCCTGAAAAATAATTGTGTCTCTGTGCAGGAAACCTGTTCTTTGTTTACACATCTATTAAAATATGAAAAGAATAATGGTCACAAAGAAATAGTCGATCAAAACATTTGCATCCATCTTCCACCTTTGATGCAGTTTGATACAGACTCTTGGGAAGTTCACAAAACAGATCAAGAAGGCAACAATTTGCACACCAGTTAGAAAGCGTTACTTAGAAAAGCTGATAAGAATATACAGTTTAATCACATCACAACTGAACTTTTGGGTTCAGAAGGTGCTAAGAAGCTGCTTCTGATTAACAGCCACACTCGGGTGAGGGATTTGTCGCCTGCCTCGATGTCACCTGCACCGTTGAGCTTCGTCACCTCGGGTCATTCACAGCAGGATTGCTTATTTGGTGGAGAACGGCTCTAACAGGGATTTTATTGCACGCAACAACGTGTACAACACGTCGCAGGTGAAGACACGGCGCCGCTTTGTGCCTCCGCTGTCGCCGTTTGAGTTTAATGCCTTCCATTTACAAGAGTCTCTTTATTAGTTTCAGTGCCTGCTCTTTGTATTGAGCTAACAAAAGGCCATTGACTTTCTGTTCCTGGGCTAAAAACCTGTACGAGCCTTCAGAGGGACAGTTCAGCACACAGGGCGTAATCACTGCACCTTCAGCAGCAGCACTTAGATCACTGAAAGGCAGTCAGTGACAAGCTGACGATTCCAGTATTTAAGACTCAAAAGACTTTAATGTGTCTACTTTAAGGCCGTAATAACAAGAAACTAGACCTGCAAGCAGTCAGCAATCAGTCACCACATAGGGCTTAAACAGGTGATTTAACCCGTGCTGGTCTGTGTGATCGGGCGGACTGAGACTCCCTCCTGGAGGGCACACTGCCACAATCTGCTAGACTCTATTTGCACCTCAACTTTACCATATGAATCATGTTGTTATCTCTTTGGTGGGAAGGCTACAGCCCTAGTCAAACATCTATATTTTTGCATATTTTTATCTACTTATTTGCAGAAAAGGATTCAGTAGGCAACACATCAATCCCTCTCTGGGTGTCAAACTGCTGACAATACCTGTTCACAGCTAAACACTAAATGATAACATAAAGATAGGAGCGTGGGATATGAAGGAAGGAAGGGTCGACAAAGCGTTCACTGTACACAAGCACGTAGATTTATTTATACAAATATAGTATGTATAACAATTGCATATCAACAGTTTGTTGTCTTTTTTTTTATCTTTACGTTAAGTACGGGGCCATCAGCTTCAAAAATGTAAGTCAATTAAGAAAGAGTACCTGTGATCTAAAGATACAAAAAGGGATCTGTTGGACATTGAGATGTTCTGCTTGAAGAGTGAGTGGGGGACAAAAACGTTTAAATGTCCTGTAAAAACCTGAGCACGGAGGTGACCCAATACAAGAGCTTTGGCATTAGAAGACCTTAGTGCTACCTGGTTGTTCAGGAAATGTGTGAGTATGATATCTGGCAGCGTGACACATATTATGCATGTAGAAGAATTTGTAGATCAGAAAAAGGTTGAAGGTGTAATTAATAATCAGCAACATTATCACGACGGCTTTTCATTTGCTGTTCTCAACATGCTGCATCTGAAGGGCTTCATGTTTTGGGATGAATGGAAAAAGAAAAAGAAATGGCCTGCATGGTTGAACAAACAAAAGATAAGAGTGCAAAAGAAAAACAAGAGAGAACACAAGACGGTATCAAGGGGCGCAAAGATCGACAAAGAAGTGATCTCTGGGAAGGGGAGTGCAAAAAAACCCCCCACAAAACGAGGAGCGCTTAGCTCCGAAGATGGAGAGGATAGAAAAGCAAACACAGACCTGGCGGATCACCAGAGTAGCTCTGCTGCTGGGGGTTTGCAGACAGAAGTTTAAAAACAGATTTCCCTCACAGGTACAGAGGAAGTAAAACATTACACCCAGTCTTCTTACAACGATTGTCCAAACAGAAACGCAGGGGACAGATCTACATGAACTATGCGCTAGTGTTCAGCTGTTAAACAGTACAATGAAGAGATTTTAAACGATAATCTGCACGTTCGTAGAAAGAAAACCTCATGTTTAAAAGGAACAATAAAACTTTATGTTAAATCTCTGATCTCATAAACTATAAAATAGACATGTCTGATAAATAAACTTAATTCTAACATTTTTTTAATTTAATTCCCACTCTGGTGACATTCTGTTTGTCTGTCGGGAACATTTGAACCTTAAAATCTCTTGGTCACATATATTTCCTAGATAACTCTCAGTCTGTTAATAATCGCAGTTATTGCACATTAATTGCTCATGCCACTTGTGAGATCAGAAATCTCTTTAAATGGCACAGAGGATAGATTTGAGACAAAAGACCCCGGTGGGCGTTACATTTGCACCTACGCCATAACATGAACTCTGTGTATATGTTTGGATCTGACCATTAATTTAGTGGTGAAATGCAAAAACCGAAGAATGTGTGTTATTGCTAAACCTAGAAGATACAAAATCTTTCCTGCTACAATATAGAAGGTAAAAAAGAGAGTTCACGTTTATCCAAAAACAGGACGAGTGTTTGACACACGCACGCGCGCACGCACGCACAAAAGAAAGAAACCTATGGTCATTCATACAGAGACACAAGCACCAGTTGAAGGATCAATAGAAACACCACTGTACAAATGAGCTCTATGGCCAAATGGCACAGGTGCCACGGTGCAAAGGATGTCGGTAAGCGATCAGAAATGGACAGCTGTAAACAAAACAACAAACACAAGAAAGGGAGTTTCAGTAGAGTGACAACCGGGGAGAACAACTTATAAAAGGGGAATACAAAGTTAAAATGGACAACCTTCAGTGCTCGCCGCCCTCATACGTGTTTATTCAAAGCACCAATTTCAGGACAAACGGCTCTCTTTGATTTTGCTCAGTAATCGGTGGAACACTGGAAGGGAGAGAGTGAGTAAAAAGAGTCTTCTACTTGTTGGTTTTGCTCCACGACGGAGAGAGACTCCTTTTCAGATCCTCAGCGCAAACAGATGGCCTTTGAGGATCCATCTTTTCGTCGCTCTCCATCACTTCTTCTTCTTTTGGAACAACCTGCAGATCATAACAAAAGTAAAATAGACTGAGAGCAATGCCTTAGAGCCCGACGACAGTTCAGACTTTTCACAGTTGTTAAGCTAATTCTGTATTTCCTGAAGATTTTACTAAACGTCGAGCACTCCTGGAAGCTTTACTTCTACTTTTCTCTCGACATTTCCCTGGGAAGGAAAACATTTTCGCAGCTCTGTTTACTTGATGTTTTTGCTATATATATGTGACATAAAGTTAGTAAGTGAAAGTTGTTTTGGAGCTTAAGTTTAATTCACGTTCATGCTTAAATCTGCTAAATTAGAAGCAAGGTTTGTCATGGCATGTGTGGTGCTTGCAGTGCAGAGACTGGTGGCTAGCGTGGGACATTTAGTGACTCTGTTCATTGTGTTCAACAGGCACAGAGAGCATTTATGCAAGAGAGACCTTGTGAATGCGTTGCCACAATTATAGGGAGGTTACGCTGATGTCACTGCTGCTGCTTTGTAATAAATTGCTGAAAGACAGAGTTGTTCCCAGTAGACAGGCTCATTTCTGACTACAGTAATAAATAGTCGATAATGTGAAACAAGAAAAAGAGTCTAAACTAGTCACCTGGCCTGAAATACCTCCATTATCATCAGAACAGTTAAACACTTTTATAAAACAATATATAAACTCAAGAAAACAGGCACAGGCAGTATTTCTTACATATATTTTAATTCCATCCAAGCTTTATGATGATGAAATATTGTTTTTGGAAATATAGTTTTGCTAAATCACGGTGCGAATAATGGATGTTGACAATTACAATATAGAGAAAGCCATTCCTATACACGTATATATATATATATATATATATATATATATATATATATATATATATATATATATATATATATATATATCTATATATATGTGTATATCTCT
>JAVQJL010052366.1:0-16386 GCA_036024295.1 Nannoperca obscura
CATTGCAATCAATGTGAATATTTTCATTGACAGTATGTAATAAAATTGGATGGAAAATTTACATGTAATTAAAATACATAAAGTCTACCTTTTTACGATGATTATTTTTTTGAGTGTAGCTTGCTCATTACCTTTCCTGAATAAATACTTTGGATCCCAGAAACTACAAGACTTTCCTCCTCAACAAATATTGTATCCAAACCCGGTACTGAGGAAACTTTCTTTCCCACATCATTTTTTCATTATGGAGGTTTCAGGGGAATTTTGCCCTAATTTGCATTCAGTTCAAAATGTCAACTGTGATAACTATGTGAAAACATGTTTTGCTTTTTCAGTTAATAACAGAAACGGTATGCTACAAATGTTCTGTGTGTGTGTGGGTTTAGGTTTACTACTGCCGCTCCCTGTCCATCGCCTACATTGAACATGTCTGCCTCCAAAGGTTTCATGAACTGACTACTGATCAGGACACACCAGCAGGTCTCAGACCTCTGCTAAGCAAGCTGTGTGCCCTGTATGGGCTGTGGAGTCTGAGCAGCCACATGGCCACACTGTACCAGGGTATGTACTCAACTGTATGTACTGCATGCATACACCTAGATAACACATTACATTGTTTACATATTTGTAACGTAGCTTTGTTCCTGTACAGGTAATTACTTGAGTGGAGGGAAGCCGGCAGAGTTGGTCCAGATGTCCATTCTCACTCTCTGCTCCCAGGTACAGAAACATCCGTCTTTCTCTGTCTTTTTCACTCTTTGTCTAATGTCCATGATCCTTGGATTTTTCTGTCCCACACTAATTATCTCTTGTTATAAGTAGATCAACTGGAAGACATAGTAAACATTTCATTTAGTTACAATAATCAATTTCAGTCTACCCAATGTGTGAGTCAGTCCTCCACAGCCCCATGTAAACAGAGCTGTGGGCTGGAGTGGCAGTACTTGGACTCGAGTCAGACTTGAGTCACACTCGTGATGTCTTAAGCCTTGACCTGAAAATAGCCTACATACAGCTAACAGTAAAATCTGTAATGATTCTGAATGTTTCAGAATCTAAACATTTTTTTTATTTATTTCAAACGGTACAACATCGTCCCTCCCCTGGCTAGCACCAAAGATAGGCTAGCATAATAAATGAAACCATCACTAATATGTAGCTTACAGCTAGGTCTAATGGATTATATACATTTATAATCTTCCATAAATTAACAGAAAACACCATTTTGCATTTTTTCCTTAAGTGAAAATGTAGTTTTTTTTACTGTAACTTTGGCAAAACTGATCAGATCGGGCAGATTTTTGGATGTAGACTCAATGATGGGATGTACTTCATGTGAACTTCACGAGGGGGGAGGCAGGGGTGGGGTGGGTGTCGATTTACCCAACTATTAGGGGGCAGACCTAACTATTTAAGTGTTTATTGTTATACGTCCTGCCTGTTCTTAAATGATGGCTGTAGCAGATGCTGCTCCCCCACCTGCTCAACCTCATCTTCTCTTTGTGTCTCCTCCAGCTGAAGGATGATGCAGTAGCATTGGTGGATGTTTTTGCACCTCCTGATTTCATTCTCAACTCACCTATTGGCAATGCTGATGGACAGGTAAAGACATACAAACACAAAACCTAATTATACCTATATAGTTTTTGGTTGCAAGAATTGTCATGTCATACCGACACAGGCAGGTTAGGGGATACATACTTTTTTATTAGGTCACAGACACTATCGTATGTGTGGCACAGCTCTAACTTGAGTGTTCTTTGAGAAAAAACGTATCTGGTGAGAATACACAGGTGTCTATGGGGAGGTAGGACATGATGAAGCATTGCTGTCCTACGAGAACCAAAGTGCAAATGAGAGTTAAATACGAGGACCATGAGTTTGTACTTAAGTACAGTACTTTAGTAAATGTACTTAGTTACATTCTATCAATGGCTTTACAGTAGGTAACCAATAATTAGTCCAACAGGATGTAAAGTTATTCGAATGGTTTTTGTAGCCTATACATGCTTGTCAACAAGTAGGTAAGATATTATATGAATTAGTCTACATATAAAAAAAGAAACGGATGTTATTACAGAGAAGTTATTCTAAGGATGGTGAAAGCTCGCTAAACCTTAGTGTGGTATTAGAAAAATAAACTTCCATCCAAACATTTCTTTTCCTCTTCACATTTTTGTTTTTGAAAGATTAATACTATCTTTGATTGTATTGGTATCTGCCACAACAAGCACATAGTTATCGTTATCGCCCCTGAAGTTCCATGTCAGTGCGTCTTTATTTATAAATGTAATTATCTCTCCAATGTTTCATTTCATTAAAAGTGTTATAATAGTTTAGTTTACAATTGATCAATGTATTAACTGATTATTTCAACAGAATCTATCATTATTCCAGAGACACAATCCAGACTCCATACAAACACTATATTGCAAACATGAATTGATAATAAGTGTAAATTAGAAATCAATAGTTTGCTTTGTTGAAACCAGCAGTCATCACAGTGACTAATAAACCATACAGTTGTTTTTGCTTCCCCTTGTCACTCCCCATTGTCATGTTGTCCCACTCTGAGACATATTGAGTCAGTCAGGTTAAGTCTCATTACTGGAAGAAGCAGCTTTGGCTGCTGCCTCTCTCTTTTCCAGGAAAACACACACAGCTTTGTGAGTCATAAATTGTGTTTGACAGGACTTGTGAGGACTTCTTTTCTTCATTAGAAGGCTCAACTAATGTTTGTTTAGCCTGAGAAATGAAGATATAACGCGGACCCACAGTGTATTCTGTTAGTCTGTGTCTGCTTCAGGGTGTGTCTCGAAAATATGGGCCCATATGTTTTTATCCAACATCTGTAAGGGCCGATGAGTAATATGGGCAGATCTGTGTAGAGAATGCTTTACCAGGGAACATAAGGTTTAAGGCTGCTGTATCTTCTGACTTCTTTAATAATTAAAGTAAAAGGTGTTCACATGTCTGAGGTACATCCAGCTGATGTTGGCATTGCTTGTGATTTATGTCAGTTGATCCTTTTTAACCTTTTAACCTTGAAAAACTCAACAGTTTCCATGTGAGTTAACTGAAGAAATAGGGTTTATTGTCTGCTTCTGTTTCTGACATCCTTGCCATCAACACAAAGGTTTAACAGAACATTCTGTGAAGAGTAGTATCAGTCCTAACAGTAGCAGTGCAGAAGTAGTCTTGAAAGGGTTTATCATTAAAAGATATTTCAACTTATCTGATACACCCCCCCCCCCGTGCTGTGATTGTGAAAATGGTGCGGTCCAAACACTTAGCCAGTCTGATATGTCACATGTTGCACTAATGTAAAGCGAACTGAAGCCTCACTCGCTAAGTCAAAATGCCTCACCAGAAATCAGGCTCAAAAAAGAAAAGCCAGGGTACAGAGAGTACAAGAAAACAACACGAGCAGAGAGGCAACGGCCACATTTCTGTTCAAATAAGTGTGAAGAAGCACCAGATAGGACAGGTGAAGGTGAGGAGCTAGGTAGACTAGAAAATACAACTTTAAGTAACATAATGTATTTTTAAGGCTGGTATCTAAATCAATACTTGAGAGTCTGAGAGAAATTACTTTATTATTATATCATAAAGATCCTTTATTAGGGTACTTAAGACTAGTGATTGAGATATTTGAGCGGGAAAGTAAAGTAAACTTGTCGGTGCCCTCTGGTGGACAAAATATGTAAAGGAGACAGGAGGAGGAGTTGGTATTTAACCCGCTGGAGGGCCCCAGCAAAAATGAGCTGTGGAACATTTTAACACACTGTGTGTATTTTCAAAAAGAATATTTAGCCAAATTACCACAAACAAACAAACACAGCTGGTTCAATCCAGCTCTCGATCATAGTCATGTGTCATGTCCTTCTCATCCTCCTTCCTGTAAACCTGTAACAACATAATCGCAGTTAGTTTCAATCACACTCCAGAATCTTCATTAACCCAGATTTACTGAACTATAACCACATAAACAAACTGTTCAGCTAAGGCCACATACAACTACACAGTGAGGTTCAGAGCCGTAATCCATCAAATCTGTCTGGGTTGTTTGAAACAGGAAGAGATGGGACATTTGGACGGCCAGCAGTGTGTTTATAGTGTCCTCAAGATGACGGCTTGGCTGCTTCTTGTGGTTTGTTCAGACGGGTTTGGGTGCAGATATTTGAGGTCTGGTTTGACAGGAAGTGATGATGACAGCTTAGTCAGGGAGGAAAGTCTTTCATTTCAAAACATGACATGAAGAAAATGTCCACCCACACCTGACCAAAAGGTTCAGTCCCCTGTTCTTCAGTGCTGTTGTTGTACCCTTACACTGGACACAAATCCTTAAATACCAACCACTGTAAATAGAGCCTTTGCTAAAGCCCCATGCCCTGTGGTTACTTTTGCTAAGTCTTTCAAGTTTTCCAATCTAGCACAATCTGCATATTGTCTGTTTACAACGATAATGATATATCCACTGTAGCTAGATAATTAACATTTCTTCAGTGAGTTGACTGAGATAGTTAGATGAAGTATTATAGTAACATATTAGATGAAAATGTGCATAATGCCATTTAAATATTATAGTATACTATAGTAACCATGGAGTGCATTTCAGTATTTAAAACAATCAACCAAAAACCTGTCCAATTTTAAAATAGTTCAGCCGGTGGGGAGCCATGACTTGGGCCTGTTATTTTTAGACAAGGGAAAACTGAGAGCTTGGAGAGGGATGTTAGATGTGTTGGATGTAGCTCTGCCCCAGGTCAAGGGCTGGGTTCTGGATCTCCAACGGTATCTACTAGCATCACAATAGAAAGGCGCATTAGGAAGAGGTATTTTTTATTTATTTATTTATTTTTACATTAAACTGAATATTGTGAATGGATCATGATCTTTTGTCTTAAAAGTGAACAGTGACTCATGTCCTTGTTTCTCCTTCATGCAGCTTTACAAGAACCTGTGGTCAACAGTGATGCAGGGCAGCCAGGTGCTGGAACGGCCATCCTGGTGGAAAGAGTTCTGCTCAAACAAGCCTGTAGTCGGATCCCTCCGTCCCAAACTCTAGAACCACCCTCTCAACCACAACCCTGGACATGTGTCTGGACTGTCCAAATTCTAGGTTTAACATTTTACTGCCCTCAAGAAATTAAAACGATTTTAAATTAAGTAATTTTAAATGTATGGAGCCCCCCTTTGGTCAGCTGACAAAAAAAAGAGCCATGTCCCTTCAATGCTCTGTAACGGTGGGACTGACTTTAAGAAGTCTGGATGAACTCGAGAACCTTTGACCCCTGGTCCAACACAGAACAAACTGAAAAGACCTCAACACAGTTACACTGATAGACACACTTACCACGCCCTCATGCACAATGAACTCTAAAACCCTTTTGATATACCTTGACGTGGTCATTGTTCCCAAACAAAGATATAAAAACATCATTAGATTGCAGGTTTTCTGATACACCATACTGATCTATTTTGTGAATTACATATTAAGTCCTAATTTTTGGAAACAATATCCGTACCAAAAAAGGGAAAATATGTCTTTTATGTTTTTAGGTTTCAGGACGTCTCTGTAAAAGCAAATTGTTGTTGATTCTCTGTCCAAAAAATGTGCCAATCAAATCATTCCATTTAAACTTTGAACAAAAGGAAGTCATGCTCTGTCACTGTTCCATCATTGGCTGATGATGATGATGATGATGATAACCTCCATACAGCAGTCGTGACACAGACAATGCTAACCATAACATGTTAGCATTGTTCTCTTGAATCAGCTACTACAAACATTCACTGGGGAAAAGTGCACTGCTAACAGTTTGTAGCTATAGCTGACAATTAGCTAGCTGTAGAACAGCTTAAACACTTAAGTGCAAATGTCAAAGTATACCATGTTTCAGGATGGTCCACCATTTATTCCAGTGTTTTTGTTCACAAAAGCATTTTTTGGTCAGACTCTCTGAAATATAACATCCTTTATACAATTTGTACTAAATTTCAATTCACATGCAAAATCTCACAATATATGAATCTCCAAAACTCAATAGACAATCTAAGTGTGATTTTTAGATTTATTGTATTTCATAATTGACTGATGGGAAATGTATTATATGGAATGTTATATTTTAATGAATCTGAAAATTGTGTTATACTGTAGATGGTGTACAGTGCCATATAACACTGTAAATAATAAAACGTACAATTTAAATACATGTACTAATACACCTTTTCATTAAATGTGCTTTTAAGACAAATTTATGATTTGTACAGTATTTGTTGTGCTCCAGTGAATCTCAAAAGACTCAATTTAAAGTCCCATACCAGTGCTTACTACTTAGATTACTGACAGCCATTTCCCAATTCCTACCTTCCAGGGGCCCAGTGTTGTAGTTTCATTTTAGTACGCTATCAAAATCAATCTGCCGAGACTCAAAGGTTTTACATGCTGAAGTAAAGGTCTAACAACAGAGCTTCCGCCATTCAGCTGCCACATAGCATTGCATTCATAAATGATGATGTTTGGAAACACAAATGGGAATACAAATAATGATCAGACATGCATGTCGTGAAAAAACATTCAGTCATTTTGAATAGTCTAAGAAAATTGCTGAATCCAGACCGGAAGACACTTTTAGCTACAAGACGGCACATAAACACAACATTTCTCTACGTCAAACTCAGATGTGCACTTTGATTAGTTGACCAGGACTGTAAGACCCAAATACTAGTTGTTAAAAACACAAGAAACTTCACAAGAAACTGTCAGACAGAATCTTATGATAAGGAGCTCAGATGAGAAGTTTAGACTTTCTGAGAAAGAGAGAGAGCATGTTAGGTAACTAAGTATTCTCAGACGAGGTAGGTTCTGCAGTGATTTTTGAAGACAGAGGGCTTCTACTGACCGTCAGGAGAATAGTTTGAATTGAAATATATTGCCTCACAGTGTCGGCAGGACTGGTGGTCATTCAATGGCAGATTGTTGTGATCGAGCAAGCTCATAAGCCTGGGAATTCATGTGGGTGTTTTTAGCATTAGTGACCTGAACTTAATGCGAGCAGACAGAACCAGCAAAGAGTAATGGCAAGTGTGACATGAAGCTAAACTAAGAACATAACCACGGTAAACATTACGCCCGCACAACATCTGCATATTAACATTGTCATTGCAAGCATGGAGACGTTTCCATAAGATAACATTGCATTTATAACCTTTATATTCCCTTCAATGTTCATAAGTGTGTGGATGGTGCTTAGCTGATCCAGGGTGCAGCTTCATCAGTTCAACTTCTAAGTCCCTCAAAAAGTGCTACATAAATACATGAAATGGCAAAGTAAATAAAGTGGATTTCTTCCACTGCAACAGTCCTAAGTGTGTTTTTGTGGGACACTGTTAACTCACTCAGCTTGACTCATTTGTCGAGACCCTGAACCTTCACCATAAATAGTATGAGATGTCTTCCCAAAATGCTAAATTAAAGTTGACAAAATTAAGATGTTGCTTGGAATAAGAGAGGAGAAAAGACGGGAGGGAAAAGAATGATGAAGAACGAGAAAAAGTAGAGGGCATGCTGCCAAAGGCACTCAAAAATAGACAGATTATTGAAGACAGATTTTGTCAGTAACTCAAATAGAGGCCATTAATTAATTTTGTTAATCATGATTTAGTTAATGTTTTTAAATTCAACAAGGATTAGTCAACTTTAAATCCAGGCCTGTCTTTCTGCCAGCTCTCCAAAAAACCCATAAACCACAACACCAGAATGATGAATGGATGTTAACTCACTTTGCATTGTGAAACAAGTGATTTGTTGTACAGCCAACACTGTGATTACCATGACATTATTTAGTGTCTTGTCTGAAAAAGTGTTAAAACACAGCCAAACTTCTCACCCCCACACACGTTCACTTTACACTGATGTTTTTGAGGCCTCAAAAAGCTAAGTGTAATTCTCATATAAGTGCGTTATGGGGGATCGCAATACATTTTTGTCAATATGATGAAGGGGCATAAGAGAAATGGTGCAACTTTTACAGTTGTTGTCCTCTACAAAGGACAGTTCTCCAACAATACTGTACAAGAAAATACAACCAGATTATATATTTATATATATACATAAAGTTTCTTGGACTTTTTATTTTCTTACACTTGTAATGGATGTATTTACATAGGTGTCCAACATCTACTTTAACACAAGACATACAAAACATTCCATATCTATCTATCTTTCACACTTGGGTCATTATTTAAGATTATCAACTAACCCAATTGTTTTAAAAAAGGAAGGCCTGAAGCTCGGAGGACATGAAACCAAGCCAAGAGCAACTGACAACCAGTATGAAAGCCTGTCATCATGGTCTCATTCATTTGTCATGTTACATTTATAGCCAGTAATGAACCTACCACAGAACGACTCAGCACAACCATGTCTGTTTTTACCGTATTGAGGTTCTCATCAGTGTTTGAAACTGTGTTTTTAGACCCAAATGAATATTGTGGTCTCTAATTAAAGGACGTTTGCTCATGTAAACAGGGATGCGTTTTACTGCTGACAACAGAAATAGATTTTTAGACATGTCTATCGTTCATCCATCCATTTTCCGCCATGAGCTAGGCGAAGTATCCCAATATCTCCAGATGCTCCTGGACTATTTTGAGGTGTTCTACATTACCTCACTATTTTGAGGTGTTCTACATTACATTTACGCATTTAGCAGATGCTTTTATCCAAAAAAAAGCATGTCCTGGTTCTCCTTCCAGCTGTATATACACAGAATACATCCACACTCCTATATAGGTCAGTGACAGTCACTATCATAAATCATATTGTGAATTTCTCCCAGCTGCATGACCGTCTGCAGGACACACTTTGGGAAATGAACAAAGGGTTCTGTACAGGATAGTACAGTAGGTTTGTATTTTATGCTTTTCTTGTGTAAATGTAACTGCTGGATCATTTTAATTTTATTGGACATGTTTTACCATTAAAAGATGTAGAAATTATCCCAACTTTTCAGTAAACTTTCAAAATAAAGACACTGACTAGTGACTAGTGACTTTGAGTAGTGATTACATGTTAGTGCACTTAACTGCGTGTTACTCAATAATATAACCAGCCTGTCATAATACCTTGCTGAAATACCAGGTGAAAGCTTGCTCACATCTTAGCACTCACATATGGAGGTAGTACCTGGTGATTATCACAGGTTTGAACAAAAGGACCTGCCATTTGCAATTGGACCTTACTGAAAAGAAAGAAGCTAATAATAATGATGATAACTAATAATGCAATAAAAACTGTTGGACATTTGATCAACACTTCAAGCAGCCCAGCTAACTCAGTCCCTGAAAGCCCAAGACCTGCGTAAGATCAGAGCCATGCATACCTTTGAAGACAATGAGTTCATGTCCTTGTTTCTTTTTCTGGAAATTTGGGATTTTAGCAACATTCTACAATTACAAACCTATATGTGGTGATTATTTTAGTGGCTGATTCCAATATCTTTAGAGCTAATTCCTGACACCTATTAGGCTAGATTTAAAAAAAAATAGACCAACAGGTAACCAATCTCTTTTCAATCACCCACTTTGAGAGTTAAATATATGTAAGGACACAACCTGAGAGCTGCTAACCGTTAAATCTGTATTTTTTTTAGTAGCCACAAAGAAACACAATGTTTTTTTCAGAGGCCTGTGGGAGACCTTCCACTGTGCTAAAAATAAACTTATGACCTGCCAAAGTAAGGAAGTAAAGAGTGATTATGATTGAAAACTTTCTCCGTCTGTCTGCAGTGACTTTATCACTGAACCCCAAAGAGAGTTTTCTTTATTTCTTTCTTCTACATTCCAGCACGGGAGACTTTCCACTCAGGAAGGTTTATGACTGACCACAAGGAGAGCTCAGCCTTGTTTCCACACAGTCAGGTATTGTACTGCTGTGTTAATAGCTCCTAAATGTTTCCTTTAAAAACGTCCCATGAGTCATTGCCTTTGACCTAGATTTGAAGGTGAGAAACTGTGGATAAAAGAAAGATTTGGATTTACATACTTTAAAGACGCTACATATGTAATTAAACAAAGTTATACGTTTGTGAAAACTTTATTTGGTGGAAAAAGTTGCTTTCAGTGGCTGATGGAGAGTATTGCTTTGTTGGCAACGTACATGTAAACATTTGGTTTTGTTGATGTGATAAAAGAGTCTTTTCATACTAAAAGCAGCGTGAGACAACGTAAAAAAAATCTACTCACATTTTGTGATCTTCATTCAAACAGAGTACACCATTTAAACATAATCAAAACACATGGTTCACATTGGGTGATGGAAGGACAACTTACATCATTAAAGAATCACAGCAACCATAGACCAGAGAGAACATGACAATGTTGAACAGCTGCTTGAACATAGACTCTTAAACATACACTGGAATTGTCCTCAAATTATTGTCATATTTTACAATCAGCCCATTTTTACCTCATTGTATTTGAGGCCCTGCAGCTGCTTGTGGTGTTACCGTGCTGTGAATGGCTCAGACCGATCCTACATCCAAGACATGGTCGAACGATACACCCGAGTCCGTCCACTACACTCTGCTACTCCCTCACAACAAGGGGGCCCAGCGGCCCCTCAACGAGACTGCTTGGCCTATAAAAAAAACCAAACTCTTTCTCTATCTGTTATTGTTTCTAAATGTAGCACTTGAATCAATTAAGTTGATATACTTGCATGAACCCCAATTTGGGGGCTATATCCACGTGGTTGAATGAACTTATTGTAAGTCACTTTAGATAAAGGCATCAGCTAAATAAATGTAATGTAGACTAAAGGAAGTCTTTTGGAAATTAACCATTTAGAGCTGGTTAAAGGACATTTCTAACAAAAGTGGAAATGCTTTTGTTGGCCATCAAACTAGTAATCAGATAAAAGTTCAATTTCATTGCTGTGTGCAGTAGAAAGCAATCTACCTACTAATTGTATTAATTTATATTTATTTATAGTAAAATGGATCAAATGAATATTTGTAATGTAAAAGGGGTCTCTCCTAGTTGCTGACCCAGGACCCCCAATCTTGCTACTAGACAGCTTGCTAAAGAATCCCACTATACCATGCTCCATGTGCACTTGCATGATGTGCTTTGGAATGATGCCTTCCCCTCAAGTAAAGTCTTTTATCTTGTTCACTGTGTTTGGGAGACAGGTGTCTGTCAGTTCATTTGCTGAAATCCTTTAATATACCATGACAGAGCAAATGTAAAACACAAACAGAAATAGCAAATGTTTTATATTAAATTGCATCCCAACATCAGTCTGCTTTGAATGTGCCCAAATCAGGGTCTGCCCATTGTCCCAGTGTGCCCAGTGTCCCATTTCATGCTTCACGAAAGACACAACCTACGAAGAGAAGATTAACCTCTACCTACTCTCCTCATGAGAAGCTTTACAGCAGTTTCATGATAGACTAAAAATACATTTCTACCACAAACCTCCCACAAACTGGAGCTATTGGTGTGATCAGATCCTCCTCAACTCTTAAAATCAAAAGCGAACAAGTTCCAAACTGGGAAGTTGCCCTCTAAAGGCCTCAGAGAGTTTCAAAGAAACTAAGTTGTTTTTTGATTGGTTGCAGGGCAGATGCTTTCCGACGCTGTATGATGATCTGACAAGCACTTTGTTGGAAATACAGTGATGTGTTAATCGCCCACAAAGACTGAACACCAGCTGTCAACTCAGGTAAGTTCCATGATACTCGAGTTGAAGAGTACGAGTCAGCCTCATGAGTCAACATAATGGACCACTGGCAAAAGGTGTACTAAGTCAAGAAACGTTACCCTTTGTATTTTATCTCTGAAATGGGACACATATTACCATTTTCAATAAAGCTTTTAAAGGCTGAATTCAGTTCAGCTCAGTTTTGGAATAAAGCTGCCTGGCCTATATCCATTATCTCTTAATCTGACCTAAAACAAATCAGGTTTCATTGCATGTTTTACAGACTCAACACACTGGAATTGTTCTTCTGGTTATACAACTGACATACAGTACAAATAATAAAAATTAAAAACTTAGCACTCACTAGTTGTGGTCAAGAAGAACCATCCATCATAACTTAACTTTGACATACCCATAGGTGATGGATGGGCAATTATATAGCCCTCCAAATATTTTAAATTAGAGGCTCTAGATGGAACACACACACACACACAAACACACAGGTACTTCTGCCTTAAAGTGACTGAAGAGACAGCCCAATAGAAAGGCCTTCATACAGCCAACGAGCAGTCTTTTCATTTAAAATCATAGCAAAGATAAAAGCAGTTGATGAAGGTGATTGAATTGATAACATTGCACTTAATTTTTATTTTGATAATTACACCAATTATTTGATTAACTCAGACTGGATTTCATTAACCTCTTATTCATTCACAAATCTATTCACCATTGAGCATTCAAGTTAGCCTATACCACCTTCTCCCCAGCCACGTGGTGTTCCCAGATCAGATGGGCTATATAATCCCTGGACTGTGTTCTTGGTCTGCCCTTGTGTCTCCTCCCAGTAAGACATAACACCTCTAAAGGCAGACATCCTGACGACATCCTAATCAGATGACTCCTTTCAACTCTGTCCCCAAGGGTTAGCCCAGACATCCGGCAAAGGAACCTCGGCTTGTATCCACGATCTTGTGCTTTCAATCATCAAACAATAAGGATATGAATGTAGATCGACGATAAATCAAGAGCGGTAAATTTTCAGGTTCATTAACCCGTTCAGATCCAGCCAGGATTCTCTCTCAGAATGAGATGAACTGCCAAATGGGTGAAAAAAATCAGTTCTAAGGAGAAGCAATGCGGATTCTGTCCTGGTCATGGAACAGTGGACCAGCTCTTTACCATTGCATGGATACTGGACGGATCATTGGAGTTTTGTGGGGGCAATTTGGATTTTGAAAATGCAATAGCAAATGTATCAATTCAACTGTTTATTCATCAGCTTTGCTTTTATCTCATAAATATTGTACCATCATTGCCTCATATTAAGATCATATTTTTGAGGTACCCTGGGTTGAAAAATGTACAATCAAAGTAAAACAATCAAGTATTTAACATAAATGAAAGGGTTTTGGATTCATGCGATTCTGCAGGGTGGACATGTATGTATCTGTTTTAATGCTGACCTGGTCTGATCAGGTGGGAAGTACAGCTGCAAATCCTTGATACTAAAACTGCATTGCACCTTGTCGTCCATGGGCTGCTTTTACTTTGGTACAGTTAACAGTCAGTTGATAAGTTTCAGAAGATGTACGTGATTGACAAAAATTCCACCGTACTGGTGCAGAGCTTTCATCACCCGACTAGTTCTTTAAAAAAAAAAAAGCCTTAGACGCTGGTCTACCTCTGCATGACAGCTCAGTTTCCAATGTCTATTGCATGATAACATCAGGCTCGATGTTAAATAGCAGGTCATCGTTGTCCCTCCTAACCTCTAGCAGCAGGGCTGTCTCCTCCTGCAGAGCCCCCTGCAGGTCGGCTGTGGTTGTTAGAGGTTTGCCATTCAGTTTTACAATAATGTCGCCATCTCTGATACCACCTCTGGAGACAAAGAGAAGGCAGAATAGAGACTGTTGTAGGTACAGCATTCATTTGACTTGAGATAATTAATAATTGAAACTTACTTCTGTGCAGGTGAATGAGGAACAACCTCATGGATATAAATCCCACTGGTAACATCAGGGAAGTCTGGGTTCTGCTGTTTTAGCTCCTCAATTAACCTGGAATAAACAAATGCATTCTTTCTCAAAGAAAGTCCATTATCAAACCAACCACCAACAATCTACAATATTTGTGATTTAAGTAGTTTAATTCATTAATCAAGATGTTCATAAATACTAATACATCCTTTATAATTGATTTAACCTTTATTTAACCAAGAAAGCCTCATTGATTTGAAACATCTCTTTTTCAAGAGAGTCGTGAACAAGATAGGCAACAAAAAGTCAAAAGGAAATGACAGATTGAACAAAATATTTCACTAAATCGAAATTTGACAAAAATAAAATGTGTACAAAAAAATCTAATACATTCACATCAAAAAATGTTCATCCAAAAAGCAACCTAAATGACACCTTAAAACAACCATAAAACCATCTAAATAAATAAGACTAGTCTAAAACAATCACGATATAAAACGAAATACCCTAAAACATAAGCAGCCAGTTTCTACAGCAATGGTTTAAATTTTGCAATAACTGGTAAATGCAGAGGGTTTAAGTTTACAATATACACAATCAAAAGCATGTAAGCATTGACCATTTGTATGCACATACAGTACATCCCCATAGTCAAGCAAAGGCATAAAAGAGGCTGAAAGAAGCTAATGCTATAGGCCTTGTTTCAAATGTAAAGAAATAATTTCTTCTTCAGCTTTTTCACAACCTACTGAACATGGAGTCATCTAGAACAAATCCTAAACATGTAGGGGAAGAAACGTGCTCAAGAGTTTTGCCATGGCCTTCTACAATATTCAATTCATTTCAATTCAATTTTATTTATACAGCGCCAACAGTTCTCTCAGGGCACTTTTTCATATAGAGCAGGTCAAAACCAACTCTTATATTTACAAAGACCCAACATTCCCAATAGTAGGGGGTCCAATAGCTTCTTCTTCAAATCTGTAAAAAACATAACTTTAGTTTTTTCAGTGTTTTTAAAATAATTTTTTGAGACTTTAAAAAATGGGTTTGAGCTGTGAGAGAGCCAATGCAATAGATAACTGTCAGACACATGTTTTTAAAATGCAACAACAATTAATACAAAATGAATAGACATTACAATGCTAGTAATTGGGGAGGGATGTTATTTAGGGTATCTCTATACATGCTTTGAAAAAAGGCCTGTTGAGTATTTGGACAATATTGGAAATGTATAGTATCAAACTAACAACATAAGATAGCTATTTGCCTTTTATCAACACAATCATTTCCACAATATTCAGACTTACACTGGTGTGATGGTCAGCATCCTGATTCCAATGAAACGCTTCTTTATTGACCTCACATCTGAAAGAGACTCCAGTTAGTTTCTGTATATTCAGCAGGACATTCACAGATGTTTAATCCTGGCCCAGTGATGTCACTTTCAGACTCACCTTTGCTGTGCTTCTCGAGCGAATCATTGAGGAAGCGAGTGATCCTGTCGGAAGGAATGGCAAAGGAGATTCCTGCTGCAACCTTCAGGGTATTGATGCCGATCACCTCACCATCCTCAAATACAGAGACATAGCGGGGCAATGTCAAAGATTATTTACATTTTGAGACTGTAAGGATGCTTTTCTTAAGGCAAATTACACGGAGTACAACAGAAGAAAGTTGCTTAGGTTGCTGTCTTCAAGAAATAAGTGATGTCCTATGTTACTGTACTAGGACAAATGCAGTGGTTGTGAAATGTATAACTCATTCAGAAAAAGGCATTTTCTGTCATGAAAGCTTAGAGATGGGACACCAAAAGCTTACCAAATTGACAAGAGGTCCTCCTGAATTTCCGTACTGTGAAGGAAAACACAAAAAACTGTACTGTTGTATGTATACCTTACAACATGCCATTTTGTCAAGCTTACAAACTGAAATGGAGCCTTACTCCAGACTGACTCTTACTGTGTAGAATAATATAACAGCTTAACAATGATTTTGACTCAGAGCATGTTTCCTGCCATCCTATATTCTCACATTGATAATAGCATCCGTCTGAATGTAGTCCATGTCGGAGTCTCTGAGGCCCAACTCCTTGCCGTCTCTCTGAGCGGTGCTGACGATGCCGGTGGTGACAGTGTTCTGGAGGGCAAAGGGACTGCCGATTGCAACCACAAACTCCCCAGGCCTCAGGTCTGCACTGTGGCCCAGTAACAATACAGGCAGCTCCATCTGGGAGGAGGAAAAGACAAAAGGTAAGATAATGCTGTAGTTGGATATAGGATATTTGAGCAACCATTTACAAGCCACGAAGCACAATCAATCATTCACACTAATATTCATACATTCCAATTCACCTAATTGGACTGTGGAAGGACACTGAAGCACCCAGAGGATTAAATAAAGTTCATTATGATATAATAATAATGTAGCATAATATACATTATTCAAGGCAAAGGCCTTTACACACTGAGGACATTTCTTTTTGTGTGATTTATTTGCACTTCAATATATTCAGTGTGTCAGAGGCATGGAAAGACAACGTAAATTAACATACTCTGGTAACTTTAGCTTACAAGCTAAGGACAGTTAGCACTTCTTTACTAGATATGATCAATCTGTCCTTATTAAAAGGCTATGTGCCACAATCCTTTAAAGTAGCTGTAATTAAACCTCTTCTTAAAAAGCACACTCTTGATTAAGGGG
>JAVQJL010052387.1:0-18602 GCA_036024295.1 Nannoperca obscura
CTCCTCCGACCTTCCCCCACCTCACAGACTGCTCCGTGCCAATAAACCCATTGTACACCTCCGTCACCTACTTGTCCGAGTCCTGCTTGTGGGTCCACACTCCCCAGCCCCTAACAATAAACCATTTACACATTTCTGAATGATCCTTAAATTTTCACTTTTATATAAGTTGCCCTAAAAGTGTTTCCTCAATGTAACCCATTGAGCTGAGCTGTGTAGCGCCCTATAGTCAAACTATGCACCAGGTGCACTTGAATATGAAATTATTTTGTAAAATCAAACGTTGATCAAACATGCATGACGACCAATACTGAGTCAGAATGCAACAAAGAAACCCCTGTGTCCAAACCGAATAGTAGAATCCTGGAGCGTAAGATACACACAGCACACACACACACACACACACACACACACACAATGCCTTAAAGCGTTCATAATCCAGAGGCTGCTTTGAACTGGCAGTCCTGCAGTCCTTAACTGATTTTACAAAGCAGAAAGGTACTGGGAGATGGAAGGTGGAGTAGAAGCTAATTGAAACCTGAGTAAGCTCAAAGATGACTCTCTTTGGTGCCCAAAGACATGGAGTTATCCATCAGGGTGCTACAGGATTATGATGGGATTTTCAGGAAGTGGACGAAACTTTTGACTCAGCAGACATGAGGTCTGTGTCCTTGACAAGTACACTTAATTAAACTTGCAATCAGCTGTTGACTGCTTCCCCTGCCTCATCAATAAAGCAGTTGAACCTGCATGCTGGAGCACCTGTCCCCTTATGTTAACTCCTCTCCTCTGATCTGTATCCTTGGCTCATCTATCACTAAAGAACCTCAGCTATGTTAACATAAGGCTGCCTTAAAAAAAAAAAAGAGTAGAAGCATTTCATCCAAGTGGTCCCACCGTCGTTTTCCCCACATTATTCACAGTGATATAAGAAAGAAATGGCTACATTTAACACAAGGAGTAATGATATTATTAACTATCTCAACCTATAATTTTGCTTAAATGGCAGAATGTTTTATCAATGGAACAAATGCATTTGTGCCATTACTCAAAGCAATAATAATCTGACTTTATTGATTATACATCTTTGTAAGATTTTTTTTTTTCATGTATTAAAAATCATTCATGTTGTCAGTCCCACATTGTGCTGTTGATCTAGGTGTCATTCATCAAAGATTCACAAGAACATGTAATGACTTAATTATATAAACAATGATTGACAGCCTAAATAACATCATATTTCTGGAGAACCTTTCAAAAGGGTGTACATTTGCATAAGCAACATGGATTAATGCGACAGCCAAGCAGCTGCTCTCAACGGGAGGCCTGCACAATAACAACTCAGTGATTTGGCGTAATCAGTAAAACTTTCTATTTTGAGGTTAAATTTGTGAGAATATGAGAAGAGGAAGGTGGCAGAGAGGGGAAGGTAAACTCCGATAAGACTGACACTGATACGAATTCACACCCACAAGATAAAATAAAAGTGAGTTGTTAAACTGTACTACTTTGTGACAAAATGTGACTTCTTATTCCTTTTAATACTGTATGTTTTTAAGTTCCAATGTGAAATCATGTAGTCACACTATTTTGATTGAATAAGGGGAAACCGGTGAGTAACACAGGTAAGATAACACACTTATTGCACATGTGTTAGCAGTGCTTAGAATTCCCTCAAACAACATGCCTACTTAAGGTACTGGCCCAGCTGCTAATTTACGACCCCCCCATTTGTGCCTTGTTTCTTTCTCCTATCTGAGTAAATGTGTGCTTGACTTTTGGGTCTTCTGTATTTGTGTAGTCCGTCCTGTTCCAGGTTCCATGGTGGAGAGGATGCCTTGGGGCTCAAGTCCCACCTGTCTGGCGACACCTGAATTTGCTCGATGTCCTCCCGGATTCATTCTTCATATGTTACAATCTATTTATATTTTTGTCATGACGATTGTCTAGACTATAATTGTATTATCTTGGTCTATCTATTGCATGTCTGCCCGTCCTGGGAGATTGATCCCTCCTCTGTTGCTCTTCCTGAGATTTGTGTTCCATTTTTTCCCCCATGGCGTTCGGCCACCTGGTTGTTCTTTTGTCCTCGATACTTCACAGTAAAGTTGCACGGTTGCAGTGACCACCCATCAATGTTGGCATTCCACATCTTCTGCAGTCACTGCAGTGGCCTGTGATCACTCTCCAACACATAGTATCTTACAAGCAAGTAGAATTTCAGTGATTCCACAGCCCATGCCTCATCCGTATGCTCCTTTCCTCCATGATCTCTCCACTGCTCTTCATCTTACTCCTCGAGATGATTGGTTGTCCGGGTTCCTTCCGCGTTGTACCTCATACCACTCTCTGCCATGTAGCTGAACCTGGGCCTGGAGTTGGCTAAATCTGTGCTGCCACCTTTGCTCTTGGCAAGCTCTGTCATTCCACTTTCATCCCACACCCTTTGCGTCTGTACAAGTGTTTTGCCTGCTTCTACCAGTTCTGCCACTGTGGTTTTAGGTTCTTCCTGTATCCCAACACTCTGGTCACCAGATAAAGTGGCGGCCAATCTCTGGCCCAGTTGTCTTGTCATTTTTGCCTCTGCTAGGTATCCTGCCTCTTCACTATAGCATGGTCCACTTTATAACAACTCTGATGGATAATCTCCATCACAGATGTTACCATATATTTTTGATGTTCGCCACAAGACCCAAAAGTGTACTGTGACAAATTACAGTCCTGCTGTATATCATACAACATCATCGTCTCCTGTCATATTTTATACAACATGAAAGCAGTTCAATGACCTGCTAACCGATTTCCAGTTTCCTGTATTGAAATGTTTTTATAGAAAACTGGAGACTCACATTTTTGGTAACAGCTGACTAAAAAAGCAATAACAAACACTTCAGCTGGACATTTTTACAGCTCCCCGGAGAATTACCCAACAGAAAGGTGAACTTAAATAGATTCTTTTTTGCTCTGCACAATTTTTCCCACCAGAAAGTTGACACAGCCAGAGAAAGGACAATTTCAAATATTATTAATAGTAATGAGCCAATGATGAGCTGATTCTGATCTGATACATTTGACATTTTAATCCAATCAACACACATTTTAAACTTAACATTATGCTTACTTGACATCAGATGCATTTCAGAAACTTCACAGATAAGAAATCTTCTTCTACTTTCTTGGATTTCTGAATCAAAGAGCTGTTTCTTTTCATTTGCCCCTAGTAGGAAGTCAGATTCTTTTGACTTTCAGGCTTCTATGAGAGCAGCATTAGAACATGATAAGAATGAATAGCTGTGACAGGCAGGCATCCTGAAATGCCTCCTATCTTTGTGTATACGTGTACTCAGCGCAGCTCACATCACACGTTTTGAAAGACCCTTCGACTGAAACCTCAACCCTCCAGCCTACACGAGTATTAGACCTGTAAAATGTCTGACACATTTCTATTTGACAGTTTCTTACTTTCTTTTGGCATTTCTAATTTGAACCAACTGAAGCAGGTGTCACTCTCTGCCAATCCCGACTCTCAGCCTGGCTTTTCATTACAGGGTCCCAGATTGCACTGAGGTGTGAGATAAATTGGTTATGTCTAAAGTCAAATTATAACCAGGTCTTTGCAATTCAATTCACTTATCGAAAAGAGGGGGGGGGCAGCTAAAAAGGAATGTTCCAAGTTGCTGCTTTTACTAAAAGACGGCTTCACAAAGAGGAAACCTTACGTCAGATTGCCTGCCAATTTCGGGTCTAGACATAAGCGGAGAGTTCTTTCACTGCCATTCGTGTAATGCTTGACGGAAAAAGGAATGGTTTTCAAAATAGAAAAGTCAAGTCCCTCTCAGCAATTATTTGACTATAAAGCTGTTACTGAATGTCATGAAACCTGCAAGCCCATGTGACGTGGCATTGTAATTTTCTGGTTGTGCTATATAAGCACTTTGGCTAAACACATGCACCCATCTGCACAGTTTGATTATATTTCTGATTTCTTGGAGTTCCATTATAGGTACATTTGTCTTTTTGTCTAGTGACCCAGATTAGATTTTAATAAGCCTGTTATTCTTTGTTCTATTTTAAAACATCAGAAGTGGTGCTGCATTCTAGTGATTCAACTAGTCATTTGGAATTTCATTATAGAAACACAAAGTAATATTCTCAGTCTAATATGGTAATGAGCCCAATAAAAGAATTACACTTGAATAGAAAATAAAGTTGACTTTAATATGAACTGATGATAGTTGAGGTGATTGAAGATTCCTTTTATACTCTTGCCATAAGGTATCCAAAAAATGTGTGAAATAATGAGAGGGAAGAAAGCTGTCACTCCTGTGCCACTTCCATCAGCCCTATTTCACATGTGACACATGAAAAACATTTAATTAAAAAGGATTTATATAATTTATTTGTTTAGTTATATTTTATTTAGGGATGTTCTGATCTTTAATAATGTTTGTCATGTTCACCATCTTAATGTAGCATGTTAGCATGTTAAAATTAGTTAATTAGCATTAAAATTCAAGTACAGCTGAGGCTCATGGGAATGTTATTACTATTTCAGGTATTCAGTCATAAACCAAAGCACTGAAGCAATTTAAAGTTTGACCTGCTGGTGGTGCAGGATGAAAAGTCAGGAGATCAACAAAGTGATTACACTATATCCTGAAGGGAAAGTGAATGTCCGTACCAAATTTCTATGGCTACATTTCACTTAAAACCACAAATGTCAACCTCATGGTGGTATGAGAAAAAAGTCAAGTGATAGTAACAAGTAACAGAATTCATCCTCTCAGCACTTTGGATCACTTTGGACTCACCGGCCACTTTATTAGGTACAACTGGCTAGAACCGGGTTGGAACTCTTTTTCATGGCCTAGATTCAACAAAGTGCTGGAAACATTCCTCAGAGATTTTGGTCCATACTGACATGCTAGCATCACGCAGTTGCTGCAGATTTGTCGGCTGCACATCCACGATGCAAATCTCCCATTCCACCACATCCCAAAGGTGCTCTATTGGATTAAGATCTGGTGACTGTGGAGATGATGGGTACACTGGGTTTTATGATTAATGGCCAACATTGAGAGACTTTGGTCAGCAATGCAATTGTTTTATTGGTGGACATAGGGAGCCAATGCAGTATTTGTTGTAGCAACATTTTAAATCAATAGCCAACAGCTACAGTAAACACAGGACAGAGAAGGAGGGAACAAGTCACATAACTACAAAAGCCAACCAACAACCTCTGTAGACATACAATGCCATAAATAAATCTCTTTTATTGTTTTGAGGACCTGCCGTCACATGTAATGGTGCCAAGTGAGTAGCAATAAAAAACGGCCTCAAATAGAAGATGTAACTGTTCCTCAAAGGTGGATCCCTCTCACTGCTGCAGGAAAATGTAGTAGACATAATACTGTACTGTACTATACAGCTTCACTTATGTGTGCCTTTCAGTCATGGAGGCGACTGTCTCTAGGGTGTGAGTGGAGGAAAGCTGACACTGAACTTACTCATATCCCACCAGTTCATGACTCATGACCCACTGACACTCTCAGCCTTCATTGAGTTGTGGGTCTGTGCAGTCCCTAAAAGGATTTAGTAAATGATGAAGTCATGCCTGGGTGTGGTGGAGGACAGGACAGAGCCGCAGCGGTGAGACAGGATGGACTTTCAGCAGTGGAATGCTTTCTGCTCAGCTAATCCTAAACTCCACCTCCAGACTGTCATCTATTGTCAGGGCCAGGGCAGCTTATTGACAGGGCCATTGATTTCCTGATTAATGGACCTCTCCACCATTGGCATTTACCACTGCCGACATCATTTTAATGTGTGTATGATCAATAGCTCCATCAACACTGGAGAATATCCCGCCGTCAAGCTACGGGGGATTTGTTTGGGCCTATGTTCCCATCGGGCTGATCATGGTGAGGTCCAATAGGGCATACAGCATGGGTGCAACAGAGTGTAGGCAGAAGGTTTGTTTAATTCCTTCACTGTGAGAGAGGCACAGATTTCTCAGGAAATAAGCATCGCCAGGTGACAGCTAGAACTTATGTTTCACATTGCCTCTTGATGTAAAGAAGTAAGGAAAACTATAGATGTTGTGGTGTCACTTTTACCTTGAGTTGCACACTTTGTTAGCACAGTAGCCTGATTCAGTAATTGTTATGGGGTGCAATTATTAATGGGTGTAGAAGAGACATCAAATTGAAAAGAGAAGTCGCATTCTTAAATTTCAAGTCTCAAGTTTTATTTTTAAAAGTGAGAAAATGAGGACTTGTAGCAGCTGGTTGGTTTGTTAATACATTGTAATGACACATATATATATATATATATATATATATATATATATATATATATATATATATAAACCATGCCAGGTTTGCTGAGAGAATTGCAAAAAAAACAGATAAACAAAAAGAATGCTTTTTCAGTTGCAGATGCTTTCCATGATACTATTGTTTACACAAGAATACATTTCAACTAACTTGAATGGAGAGAGGGTGAAGCAGGGAAACCCATTCTACACTGGATAATAGCCTCCTTAAGGCAACGGTCAAACTGTACCTTCCCTCCAACCTCCCTCCTAAACTCACACTGCACTTTGTCAAGAAGGCTTGCTGTGGGTGACCACTGCTAACGTTCAGCCACCAGTGGAACAATGCCGTCAGAGAAAAGACAACTTTTGTAGTTAAGTAGTGGTGTGTGTTTACTTGTGGTAGCATGTTTTATGACATCTTATAAGTACAGCCATATGACATTTTCATTGTTTATCGTTCCTCCAGCATTGGAAAACTTCTTATGCCATTTGAAATATCTATCATAAATATTTCAAATGTTCCTCGCTGGGTCTATAAAAAGACACAAGATTACAGTACTGACCTTCTGTTCTTGGTCAACTGCTTTTGGAACACTTGAGAGATTTCCTCTGATGGGCTCAAAGACCATGTTGTGCGGCATAAATGCTAGCCTCAATATAATCTGAATAACAAAGATGACCTTGCCATCAAACTATGACATGTGATGGTAATTCAAATCAGTTTTATTAAAGAAATATATTTATTTGTTGGAAACTGCAATCTTCCACTGCTGTACTTGAATGTCAATGCTTAAGAAAGTTTTGACAAATAAACAACAGTAACTATGTATTATTAAGAAACGGGTTTATAAAAGAAGTTTGAAATGTCTCAGAAAAGTATGGCAATGTTACCTGGTGGACACATCAAACCCCCTGTCATGCGTATATTTAATACAATGCCAATATTTATAACAAGACTGTGCCTGCTAATGTCAGTATGCTAACATTTATGACAATGCTATGTTACGCAGGTTCACTCTGTTCCTCATCTTGATTTAGCATGTCAGCATGTGAAAATGTGCTTAGCAAAAAAATAAAATAAATAAAATAACTAAACCCAAAGTATGGGGATCACCAAAGTAATTAGGAATTATCCTGTGGGGGACATGTCTGTACCAGCTTGCATGGTAATCCTGTCCAGTAGTTGCTGAAACATTCTCTGAACATCACAAAGTTCAACCTCATGACAAATAGCTACAAATAGCACACCTTTAAATGAATGAACATACAGATGGAAAAAAAAGATCCATATCTAAGCCTTTACTGGTCAGACTACCAGCTTATTTACATTTACATCAAAGAATGGACGTTTAAAATCCCATCTTGAACATAGATTCATATTTTCTCCATAGAGATGCTTATCGTAGCACCATACATCACAGACAACATGCTAGCTTGCAGCAGCCCAGCTAAAGCCTCGTGCCAGGCCAATGGGTTGACAAATGAGAGAATAAAGAGTTTGAATGTGCAGATGAATGGTCCTGATGATTGCCCAGGACTGTAATAAAACACTATGTCAACTCTAATGCTGTTACCATCTCATTGGTCTGCCAAGTGAGATGCTCCTTGGCTTCCCTGAGTGCTCGGATTTCATTACAAAAGAAATATCTGGATGCTGGTTTAATTTGTTAGAGTCAACAAAAGCAAGACCAGAGTTGCCACATGCAGTGATTTTCTTTTAACAACATTGTTGGAAGGGGAACTGATAGTGAAAAAAACTTTGTCCTAATGCAGGTTAAAATACCATTTCCATGGAAACAACCATTCAAGGAAGGCTGAATTTTAAGGCACAGTGTGTGTTCTGCTGCAGGCGGAGGAGACAGCACTGTGTTTATTTTTACTATCCTTAGGCTTAACTTGAACACTAATATTTGACTCTTTTGTAAATTATAATGACAGTTAACAGTTATAACAGTTACCACCTGTAATATCTCTGTGTGTGTGTGTGTGTGTGTGTGTGTGTGTGTGTGTGTGTCTGTGTTTGCTGTAGTTTGTTTCATAGTTATTACCCTGTCATGAATGGAAGCACCATCATCCATCAGGACATTTCAAGACAGTTTCCAGGCGGATTCAGATTGTCCTATGATTTATGTGATTAAAGTGACAAACCTAAACTGACAAGAAAGCACAGTAATACAGCAAATTTATATTTGATTCTCTAATTGCGCCCATGTTGTTTGTTTTGTGGCATTTATCTGGGTTGTGTTGAGGCTGAAATCTCACACAGCACGTTTGAACACACAATGCCACACAGAGATCAGTACTATTCTGTCAAACTGTTAGCTTTCTGTCGGGCTTTGATTTGATGCAATATGGCTTTTTCAGCCTCCCGTGAGGTTTGATATCCCAATTTTATCGGTTGTTAGAGGTATCAAGGAATCTTACTTTTTGTCAGTTTAAATTCTACTCCTTTTCTGCACTTAAACCCAAGTGTGATTGTGGTTCTACCCTTTCATATAGATTTTATGTGGAGTAACTGAAAAAAAGGTCTTTATGGAGGGCAGCCTATGGTGGGAAGCCAACTTGGTTCCCATTTGTAGAAAGCTTTTGAAGCGCAAGAGAGGCTCCCTTGAAACAGACAGGGTTGTTGAGCTGAGCGTTCATAGAGGTCTGCGCCTGGGGCCATTCCTCTGAACAGCTCTCAGAGAGAGGGGGGCTGACGGAAAGCTTCCAGGTGACAACTGGCAGAGACCTAGAGTCCTCCCCACTGAGACTTCTCCCTACATCCTTCACTTTACTTGTTTATTTTCTCCATCCTGTAGAAATGGCTGACTTTCACATTAACCATGTCAAATATTATTGCACTATGTTCTTAAATATTGTGAATAGAAAAGTTGTTTTGAATACATTATATTACATTAGATTGAAAAAAATGTTAATCTTTGACCCCAAATATGTTTACATTGAACATTACTGAGAAACTGCTAATATGCCTAAAAGGCATTTTTCTGCATAAATAACGTAATACGTACTTATTAATTACGTATACAAAACTGACCTTTTGTATATTTAAATAGAACTTAGTTTTATTTATCCCAATACTGTGATGATTTTGAATTTAACTGTAGCTTATATTTGAGGATGATGAGTCTTGCACATGATGAGGCAATAAGTCAGTCCTTGAGAAAACAGACATTCTTTGGCTCAAATGAAACACACCAGCACGCTTGATAGGTGCTAATTATTATTATTATTATTATATATTATAGTTTAATCTAAATTTCTGTAGGCATTAAGTCAAGAATTCCTGACTAACATATCTTTCTTCATTTATACATTTCAGTACAGTGGCTAAAACATGAATAAAGTTGGCAGGTTTGCAGGTGCAAGCAAGACATAAAGTCAAAGCTGTTTGCTACATATGTGGCAGGCAGTGAGGCTGCCCATGCAGCTCCACACATTTTCAACCAGTGTCTGTAGTTTTATTCTCACTACAAGACCTGCTCCCCATGCTTTCCCACCATCGCAACATCCTGATTCACACCATGACTAAAAGTACAAGCTGTAATAGTGCCATGCACAGTATGTGTAACATTTTTTTCCTTCTCTCAGTAATCTGACAGCTATGTCTCACAGCCTGACCTATTTCTTGTAGGCTTAGGCACACCTTTTCATACTAAATAAACACACAAAACATATTGATCCAAAACAACTGTAGAAACATGAACAGAAAAGTTAGGTACTCTTAAGTACACTTTTTTTCAGATACGCTTAATTTTTTAAGCAGAGTGCAAAGGCATTTTTTAACTTGTGACACAGGCATACAATTTGATAACATGAAAGACAGAATCCATAACTTTCAGCTGCAAAAAGAATAAAGGTTGCAGCTATTAGGGATTTTCTTTTAAATCCGTTTTAACAGGATTAAGCAAACAATGACCAACGTCGGTTTGGGCCGTCCATGGGAAGTCCCTTTTCAGAGGGTTAAAAGGGGAAACATGTTACAGCATGTCCAGGGGTGACACACACCTGCTCAACTATTAGGCACTGTAATACTCCTCTGCTGGGGTATGATATTGCAAATGTGTGTGCTTTTCCTTAACAAAACATGGTGCAAAAGCTCACAGATTGATCAAAGAAGAGATGATGCTTTCCAAGGTTACCAGTCCTGTCACTGTCAGCAAACGTTAACAAGCACTCCTCTGCCTGCAGCCCTCACTTTACTCACACATGCATGTTATTCTGTGAACACTATATGGCAGTCACAGCTGCACACAGATGTTTCCTACTCATAAGACTGCTTTCTTTCAGCCAGCTAATAGACAGAAAGGATGCTTAAAACAAATCCTACATCCAGAGAAATTTACATAATGCAAAGGAAAGGGTGGGTGGAGGACAATCTGGCATCTACCTGGCAGTGGAAGATGTGTTTCTGTGTGAAATTGTTATTCATGCATCTTGTGTTTCCTCTGGGTGGTACAGTTTTCTCAGGTGAACTGGAAACTGTGAATTACTCCAGGGTGTGGATGTGGATGTGAATGTGAGTGTTAGACCTGTGATGGACTGCTGACCTGTCCAGGGTGTTTCCCTTCCTTCCACCTAGTGGATCCTGGGCCGGACCGTGAAAAGAATAAGTGGGTGTTAAAAAATAGATGGATGTACTGAAAATGTTGTGTTCACAACAAGCATCCAGACAGATGTCTGTCTCTACTTCTGTCTGGTCGCCTGCTGCACTCTCCAGTCCACCTTAAGTCTTTGGACTGTTGGAGTCAACACAGGAAATACAAACTCTACATGGGCTGTCAATGAAACTTTGACTTACACTCTGATGTGATGTCTTTGTAGTCTGCACAAAATCACACACCTTCTCAAACTAAAAGGCTGCAACATGAATTTGCTGCAGTTTTGCCTCCACTTATGTTGAAATGTATTTTTCATTCACTTATGTAATCTTAGCAGAAAATAAAGGATAGATCCGAATTGAGGTTTTCTTACTTTAAGTAAAAAGTCTGATGAAACATAAATTAAAAATAAAGAAAGATCAATTGTTGTAATGAAGCTAGGCATAAGTTCAATCAAGAAGACTATGTTTATCTCTATGCCTCATTCATTAATTTCCCTCCTTTGTCCCTTTCTCTCTCTCTCTCTCTCTGTTCCTGCTTTCTTAATTAAATGATTATGGGCATTTACTCTCTCACTTATCCAACCAGATTTTGCCACAATCTCAATCAGCCAATCATATTGCTGCTGTCAAACCTTAAATCTGTTCTCCTCTCCCTTGCTGTCAGCTGTCACTTCAATGCATGATCATTGCGACCCTCGTCCATTCCGTTCACCCACCTCCAGTTCACCACCTTCAATGTCCGTGTTGAGCTCATCAGAAGTAATTCCTCATCACATCAGATCTTCAGCCATTCTTCCACCACCACCAGTGTCTCGACTCCATCATGCGGTATCCTATACTACTCACGCCATCACGACAGAGTCCGATCACCAAAAACTCTTCACATTTCTCATCGATATTATGCATGTGTCAATACATTTGTTCACTCATACTGAAGTCTCTCCTGATTGAAGTGTGTTCTTTGTTAATCTGTGTTGTCAATTCATTCATCAGAAAGACCAACAAGGAGCAACAATGCTGCAGTTAATACAGATAATTTTTTATAGTTTATATAAAATGATGTAACTATTTTAGAGTTGGATATGAGTACAGTACCAGTCAAAAGTTTGCACACAAGTGTATGGGAAAGTGTGTCCAAACCTTTGACTGATACTGTATAACAGTTCTGGTTACTGTATATAACGTAGTCACACACAAAACTCATTCGTTTAAGTCTAACTCTGGCTACATTCCAACCATTGTAAATTCCGCTATTGTCAGTGACTGTCTATAGGAGCAGATCTTAAAGCTGTGAGCATGGGAAGAATGCGGTTGGGTAGGATCCATAGCGTCCATTAAGAGTAATTTCTTGTCTGATCATTTGCTGAGTAAACATGCAAACCTTCCAAGTAGCCCATTATGTAGAAAGACAATGCCAAACTGTAAAATCAATTCATCAAAATTGGTGAATGTAAAGCAAGTTAATTTTGCTGGCAACAAAGATGCATGGTAGGGCTTTTATTATGATGCTTAGCAATACTCCTAGTAATACTATTCAATTTTCTTTTAGTTGACTGCTGTGATATATAAACAATAAAGGTGGAACATACAGGAAGCCAGTTTGTTACTATAATCTGGGTATATCAAGTTAATTCTCACATGTTGAAAACAGGTATCTAAAAAACTATAAAATGCATATCTTCATCACACAACATCCCATAAGTACATTCATAGAGTAAAGTTCCAAACTATGGAAAAGAAAGTGCATTAGTGATGTTATGTCTTGTTGCTGAATTGTTGTTTGCAGTAAATTGTCAATTAAGTTGTGTCTTTTGTTTCGTCATGTTTATTCGTAACTGGCAGCCTGGGAAACCTGCCAGTTTACTCTGTACTTCCCTTTATCTGCTGGCCTTTCAGGCTTATTTTGTCGCTGGATACAGCATCTTAAAATATGAATTAGGAGTGTGACAGTGAGTTACTTGCTACAGTTGAATTTCTACTATTAATGAAACAGCAAAAACATAAAAAATGAGCGGGTCGAGATGACTAGTTGACTTTGCTACGAGCTGATTGGCTGTTGAAACAACCAGCCGTTGGCGATTTGACAAGCTGCAACGTTCTAAAACTAATTTGTTTCATCTTAAATCTTTGGTGTGAACTGGCCTGTAGGCAGGGGCAGTTTCACAGTCAGTGGAGATCTAGAGGTTACCCCAGAAATCTTTGAGTCTGGGTTTGTTATTCTTATTCTTACTTCAAACACAACTTTTTGCTTTTTTTAACAAAATGAAATTAATTAGTTTAACATTTAAACAATGTATAAAACACCTATCCTGAGAATCGAGCTGAATTGCCATTTTGTTTCTCTTCATTGATTTGAGATGGCAAATCTTATGGAACAATAATTAGCAAGCAAAATGAACCCAAATAAACATTTACATAAGAATAAGAAAAAATATCAACTGCCAAATGTTTGTCCAGTTTGGAACACATATTCCAGCCACTGTGTTTCAAATAAGAGCCAATGAATGAATGGTTATTATCAGCTGCCTGCAAATGAACAAACTGGGAACGTAATGTATTCAGGCACACCTGTTGGGCTTTTGGGACTCGTTGTTTGGGATCTGGGGGAAGGGGCTAGTCAGGCGGTCTGCTATTTGGGTTCAGACTGTGCCGGCAGAAATTTCAACACTTTAGTACCATCGTTATCATGAGTACCAGGGACAAGGCGATGTCTGTTACATTGATTGGCTTTCTGAGGCATTTCGACACCTTGACTTGCTTTCTAACGTAGTGTTTTAGTTGTACAGTCAGTGTGCACATGGATGTAGACACACAAACAAAATGTGCTACCACTGTAATAAATGTAGCTTTTTTAACACTTGTTTTTTTTTAAAGTTAACACTTTTTAAAGCATTTACAGCATATTTATGTGCAAATGTAGCTGCCATGTGTTGTGTTTACTTTACTGGCATCATTTTAGTGGCCTGAGTGTAAAGGCATGAGGGCTGGATACTGAAATCCCAGGCCAACTTAAACCCTAGAGGCATTCTATTTTTTATGCCCGAACCCAACCCAAGCTCCACGCAGCTAATGTAAGCTGAAGCAAATGTCTAAATTGTTCCCTGTACGGTTTTGGGTAGTTTGTTAAACTTCCCTGAAGACAAATTTTGTTTAACATCTTCCATCCTTAACTAAGTAACTGTGTTGTGTTCATGCATTGTCACATACAAAAAAAGATTTTGTCCAAACCCGGCTCCACCCTTCTGGCTTGGGTCAGGTGTCAGGTGTCCTCTGTTGCACTCCAGTGTCAGGAGCATAGCAAATAGACTACACAGGGGGAGAAACTAGTGCTTCGCTCTGACCATTCTATTTAAAACCTATTGGTTCCTACACAGCTATGGGAGTTTAGTGCCATAAATGCCATTTGTGATTTACAGTTAAAGACATGGGACTTTGCTAAACACATCAGGGAGCTGTGTAAAACCACCCCTGGAGCTGCCTATGGTTTTAGTTACTGAGTCAACCTTAGGCACACCATGCATTATCATTAAACTCAATAATTGCCAAAATAAAATACTTAGTAGTGTTTCAATACAGTGATCTAATACAGATGAATGTGATGAAACTATAAGTGAAATAATCTTTATATTAAAAAAAATGTTTTTCACTAAATTCACTGGTACTGGAATTGAGTGCATGATGTTTCAGCCATGATACTTCAGGTATTTTTTGTTTCCTTTCCTTTCCTTTTTTCCTGCCCTTCCCTGCACCTCTCAGCTGGCACACCATGCACAAAGTTTTGATGCAACTTCATTATTCAGCAAACAAATCATTTGGTGTTTTGATTATGCTGGTGGTAGATGGTCTCAAGAGGTGCATTAAGAATCTCTTTCTGATTGGTATTAACTGAGTGGAAAACAAGCAGTGTGTATAAGACCTCTTTTGTCTACATGTACAGTATACTTTGCTTGTTGGAAATAGTGTATGTTAGCTCAATTCCACTACTCAGAAAACACTGGTTTTCCTTATTTGCAAAGGCATATTTGTTATAAGGCATTTAGTATTGAATTATGGTATTAGGTATTTGAAAACCTCTATCCACAAAGCTCCCAAGCTCTCCCTTACCAGCTTTATTACCCAGTATAATACAATAGTATGATGGAATATCAGCTCCTTATCTATCGGCACTATGGAAGCATCAAATCCTAATGTTCTTCAGTTAATTATGTGTCTTGTTTATTTTTCCAGGTTTAAAGTCCCTGAAAAGAACTCCAGTTGAGACAGGGTTCACAGGAGCAGTAATGATCATAAACAAGTTGTTCTGATTAGCAAAAATGTTTTGAAAAACATAATTTGCTCTCACATTCATAACGACAACAATAAGATGGGTAAATGTTAGATTTGATCGTTTTTTGTTGTGTTTTTGGCCACTTATTTGTTTGCCATGACACCTGTCTGCATTCTGCAGATGCCCAAGGGGATCCACGTGTAGATCTAAGATTTACCTATTTTTTAAGGAAGTCAAAAACATCCAGTAAGTGGATAAGCACAGATAATTACAAAAATATGATTTGTTTAGGGGTGTGCTGATAATGGGAGGTGACTGCCTTACAAAAAACCAAGGTTCGAAAAGTAACTAAAGTTTGGAGCCATTTGAACAGGACCTATTGTGCCAAATTCATTTAGTACATTATTATTAAATCCCCAGAACTTCCTTAATAATCACAAAATGTAAACACCGATTTTTTTGATGGCATTGCCAAAGGTTTTTGCAGCCAATTATTAAGTAACTCAGTATAAATGTGTGAGTGGACAAATTACACGTTAATTGAACTCACAACACTGAAATGGCCCTGCATACAATGACAACATAGCAGGGCAGAAGTTATTTATATTTACATCAAATAAACTGTCGATCCACTCAAAAAGATTTATGCACTAAACTGTAGACTTCTAAAAACAGATTTCCTTCTTACAACACAACTGCATTATAAAGCTGTGGTTGGTTTCTACCATTAATGTCATAGCTGATTAGTTGCCAGCTATTTGGTCTAATGGCTGCATGACATGGTTTATACCCCTTAATTATAGTTAGAATATTGCCTGCCTCGGCTGTTCTGGAGAAAGCCAGGGGTGTGGACGAGCGCTGTCAGCTCTTTCTGCCCCAAGTCTCTGTATCGTGGCTTCATTGGTTGTTAAGTGTATCATATGGAATGCCTCTCCCCATCAACTTCTCCCAGTAGCACAATCAAGCTATTCTCAGCAGCTTGAGACTGTGTCTGCCCATCACAGTAAATTCTGCAGCCTGTTCATTGTCTCTGATTAAAAATAGGCAGGGCTTTATTTCAGTGGCTTGCTACAACACAGCAGCTCGGGTGCTTGTGATAGTGTGACACAAAGTCAAACGATAATTTGATGGTCTGTTAAACAGTCACTTTTAGAGCTCATTCTAAATTAAAATAATATTATTTTCTTGTAATAGATCCTTCTGATTACAAGCACTGTGCAACATCATTGGGTATTAGTTAAAAAAGTTTGTGTTTGTGTTTAATCATTCAAGGAAGATCCAGTGAGAGAATAAAAAGCCAGATGAATTGACTGTATTTCCATTTCATAGACATAATATTGCAATTGAACCTTGGCAAAGACAAGGTGGGAAAGTAAGATGTGACATTTCCAGTGCTCAGTGCACCTGCAAAATTCCAGGAGAGGCCTTGTACGTATTCAAGGTTTATTCCCCTCTTTGGGAACCATTAGTAACAACCTTTCAGAAGTACTGATTGGAAGAGGAGAGACGCTCTGCATAATAACAGGGAGTAACATCCCCAGAGGTTGGTAGTCTGGTCGCAAAAGGTGTAAAGAGGAGCTGACAAAGGGAGGTGGCGCAAAATGAATGAGATGAGAGGGGACGGCGCAAAAAGGGAGAAAGGAAAAAAATAGAGAGGGTGCAGTGAAAAAGGAGTGGTAATTAAAATGCATTTAAGCTAAGTTAAACAAGGGATGGTGGTGGGTAGTTATGGACGAGGAGGCTGATAAGAAAGACCGGAATAAGAAGGAATTTTAACAGACATGAACAAACAAAGACAGAATGATAAACCAAACTTACAAATTACCAACCTGTGAATCTCTTAAACTAGATGTATTTTCATTGCTGTTTTCAATTGACAAGGGGAAAAAATGTCTGAATTTGATACAAATAAACTAAGAACATCTACAGCAACCAATGACATCTCCCAAATCCATAAGTCCAGAATCTTAGACTGAAAATGCTAAATATATTTGAATAACGAAGTACATATTCAGGTGAAGGTTTACATTACAGTAAATGTGTTATATGTTAAATGCATTCCAGGAGCAGTTTTGAAAGGACTCAAAAGGTTTCCTATTATTTGCAGCCGTTCTGTATTTAGACATTTTCTTCCTCCGATATATCTGTCTACATAATTTTAATGAAGTGGCTCTGATATTCCTTTATATTGCTCCACCAACAGTAGCTGTTTGATCACTGTGCTTCCTTCCTCTCTCTGCCGATTTAATGCAGCGCCTCAGACACAACTCTGTGCCATGTTTTTTAAAGCTCAGATAACACACTATTAGATCTCATAAGGTATGTTCGGCTGGAGCTTTCTAAGGCAATGAAGCAAGGAAGAGCAAAGAGCTGCGACAAAGCCTTTAGTTCAGCAGTCAAAAAATATATAATACACAGAGATGTAAAATCTAATGAAGACATCCACAGCCAGAGACCGACAACTGCTGCGCTGTGTCACAAAAGGTTGAAATATCACCTCAGCGGGAGAAAAGTGAATCACACAACACACACAGCAAACCTAAAGAAGAAAAAGTTTGGAGTGTATTGGTTCATCTATCAACACCATCTCTCTCTTCAAGGCAGAGCAGGCAGGAAAAACCATCAGTCACATTTTTAAACAATAGTCTCTCCATCTTTGTCATCCAGTGCCGGCAGAATGACTTTACTTCAAATGTCTAGAGAGAAATCTGTGGAGAGCGCTGGATTTTGGGGTCAATCTTAGAAAATGGCTGCACGGGCTGCCTTGGAGATTTTCACTTCAAGAAAGCGGTCCCTTGGTCCCCCTGCTATGTGATGTTAAATTCTGAGAAATGAGGTAACTGTAACAGGCGGCACAAAGAGAACGTCAACATATTGATGGTGCTGTAGCTCGCTAGAAGGCATTGATTCGAAGAGTGTGAAGACTTCTATGTGAAAAGAGCCTTGTATAAAAGCACCATGACTCATCGAGGTTATCTCACTGCTTTCTGTCTGTGGCAGAGTGGAGGGTACACATGGTACAGCCAACTCCTTTATGGTGTATTTAGAAAATTCCCAGCTATTCCCACATACAGCCACCGACTTAATTTTAATTGACCTGTATCCTGTCTCACTCAGGAGTATACACTTCTTTTGCATTTATCCTCACTAGGTAAACAGTGGTGAAAAACAGTAACGCATTCAGTAAGACCTATGATCAGTGTTGGGGAGTAACTAGTTATGTAACGGCGTTACGTAATTAAATTACAAAATAAATGTAATTGTAATCCGTTACAGTTAAGAAAAATATGTAATAAAAAATTACAGTTACTAATCAAAATGTTGGTGATTACAAAGACGTTACATCCAAATATATTCTTTTGGTAAAAGGATTATTTAATCTATTCATTTGTCCCAACAGCAACGCCTTTCAGTGC
>JAVQJL010052394.1:0-14370 GCA_036024295.1 Nannoperca obscura
TCCGAGACAGACCCCTGTGGAGATTTATGAGAGGTTTCCATGGTGTCACGGGTTACCATGGTAACCAGAGTAATACGGAGGTGGGGGGGGGGGGGTTATTATTGTCAGTGTGTCAAACATCTTCAGGCAAGATTAGGAGGTCAAACAGTAAACACTGGATCTGCAGAAGGTAAGACAGCAGGGCACACACACACACACACAGAGACAGACACACACAGACACACAGAGACAGACAGAGACAGACACACACACACACACACACACAGAGAGAGACAGACAAACAGACAGAGACGGACACACACACACACACACACAAACACACACACACACAGACAGACAGAGACGGACACACACAGGATGTCGTCATTATTTTGTGAGCATGACAGAATTTGCAGCACTTCTTCTAAATAACGGTAAAATAATAATGTGGATGTTTAAACGATGAGAACATTGAGTGCTGAAAACGTTATTCTGTGGCGGCAGGTAATCTGAGGAGACAGATGAATGTGATTTCAGAGGCATCAGTCCAGAGACGGGTGGGTGCAGGTAGAAGATTAGAAGCTTGTTTGGATCAATACATCAACACCACAGGCACGGATTCTGCTTCACTGAGGTCAAAGTTCACTCCTTTTACAGGTTTTTGTTTGTTTCGCTGGTGTTCACGTATCCAAACAAAGACCTCCTCAGCTAATTATACTCTGATTTTAAGTCCGCCTCAGGGATGTTTTCCACCACCTGTGCAATTACTGTAACTTTTATTAATAGCTGCAGCTCCGTGGAAGAGCGACTGTGACTGAGGATTCATATTTTACATTTTAAAGCTACAAAATACAAGATCAAAGACGTTTAGTAAATGATATATGATTCAAAAGCTAACAACTGGTGTTTTACAGCCACATGAGGATTATTCAGTGGATGTCAGTCGTATTATTATATTGGAGCTGTCAGTCAGTCCAACAGCCAAATCTGCAGCTGTAAGAAAAACTGAAATGACTGCAGCTGTTACTTCTTTCTCCGTGTCTGGTCTACATCTGCGGCACAAAACCGCTGCTATTACTTTCTTTTCCTCTAGGTGGTGCAGGCTGGCAGGTGTAGAATTAGTCATTGGACACAAGACATTCAAGTGTCAAGCTCATGTTTCCATATCCCATGTATTTATTTGTTATTTTAGCACATCAACGCGTACTAACTTTTGTTTTTGTGCAGCTGATGAAGTATTTTATCGAACTGGGACATTTCCACACACTGTTTTAATGTGATACTTCAAAATGCACATACAAATACATTTATGGAAACATGGCTAATGACACACAAAGAATCTGCTGCTTGCTAAATGTGAATGATAGCATCGCTTTTAGGTGACAGGGATCATCTCCCAGGGTGCCAGTTAGTAGTTGCACAGCAGATATGATCCTGTTAAATGAACGTGTTAAACTCCAGCGTGTGCTGCCAGTCTCTGCATTAAGACCCTGCACTGAGCCTCACTGTTTATATGGGATGTTGCTGTTTTTGGAGTGGTGTTGACAACCTCTCGAGCCGCCCTGAGTTATGACCTAACACAAACAGAAACACACACACACACACAGCAGATGGCGGCGCAGAGCCCATTAATACAACATGTTGACCAGGTTTTTATGAGCTGTTAATGGACGCAGACATCACCTGAGTACAGGAGCTGCTGCTGCTGCTGCAGGAAGACACGCTCTGCGATGTTCAACGTATGTTTGGAGACATTATACTTGTGCTCGGGTGGAGCAGCTGCAGGGGCCGGGGTCGCTGTGTGGTGCCATCCCTTGATTGTTTCATAATGCTTTTTGTAATGTGTCCTGCTCAGGGACACAGTACAACACCCTCGCCCCATGAAGTCCTAAATGGTTTGTCAGGCTTTTGCATAGTCAGCTGTAATCAGCTTGAATTTGAATGTGATTTGGTTTAATGGTGATAAAAACGCAGCAGATGATTTGTATGTTGAGTACGTTCCTAACACTCATACTCACATACTAAATTCAGATCCAGGATACTGGGTCTGCTTTGGTATGTGCTGTAACTGGTGTTACATGCATCCATTACAAACGTACAGGGGCCACAACATCACAACATTTTGTATATTGGTGTAATCTGATTTTTCATAGCTATTCCATATTTTATTGGCACAGTTAGCTCAACTAAAACCTCTCAGTGTGTCACAGGCTTGTTTTATGGCAAATATCTATCTAAAGTGTGTGTGTGTGTGTGTGTGTGTGTGTGTGTGTGTGTGTGTGTGTGTGTGTGTGTCCACTCATCTCAACTCTCTGAATAATTGAGGAGATTACAGCATGAGACGAGTCCTTCGCATGAGCAGGGACAGAACAAAGCTTCACTTTTAAAAATAGACAGCGGCCACCTGCGGGTTGCTGTGTTAACATTTCACTTTCATTTATATATATATATAGATATATATATATAAAAAACTGTAGCAATGCGATCTGTCATTAGTACGGTCTGAGTCCAACCAATACTGTGGCCGTGAAAATAAATAATCGTGCTTTGACATCAAGTAAAAGTTAAGAACTCCACAAGAAGAAACAGCAAACAACAGTGCAGGTGAGTGGAAGAGAATAAAAAGGGTTATTTCATCGTTAGAGTTCACTTAGCTTTTGAAGCACAGTCAGTGGTAAACACACTGCATGTCTCAGAGTCCATCTCATCATTCTAGTCTAATAGCAGATGCATACAGTTAACACATCTGTGAGGTAAACCAACAGAAACAGCCTATATCTGCCTCTGTCTTCAGCATCCACACAGGCAGCTGAACAGGGGAGGGGGGGGGGTTGTACCTCAGCGATCCGGAGGATGGAGTCTCCGTTAATGTCAAAGTTTGGTGAGTAGGTGATGCACAGCAGGACCTGCACACAGGAGACAGAAAGAGAATGAATGTTTCTATCATTCTTTATAATGTGGGGGGAACAAACTTCACCTGATCGACCATCGTAAGCACTGTGACAAAGCAACACGAGGCTCCTCCAGAACTCTTAAGAAGCCCAAATACAGGAAACCAGCAAAGAAAAAGCTGCAATGCAGGAAAATGCTCTCTTCACGCAGAGCTGCTGAGCAGATTTACACCCCTTCACTCATTTTAATGTGGGCCTACTGCAGAGAGAGAGTGCACTGAGCACTCAGAGAAATAATAACAGTTCAGCCTCTACTGACCGACAGTCCGGGTATGTTGGAACTTAGTTCAGGATTTTGTGTTCGTACCTTCATGACCTCCACCTGCAGGTCTTCGTGGAGAGAAGGGGTGACTCTGATGGCCTCCAACATCTGGCTGAGCAGCTGCTTCTCCAGGACCTCCACCTCCACGCCGACACCGCCCACAAACCTGTCCTCGCACAGGAGCTTCTGATTGGAGAACGACAGAAGGAAGAGAGTTTCAAAGAGCAGACCACAGCTGCTGCGTGTAAAGAACCTCATGCAAACCAATCATTTCCTCCGGACGGCTACGTACCATATGTCCAACAAATCTGGTGGGCAGTAGAGACGCATCGTCCATCCTTATACACTTTCTATGGATTCTATGCACAACCAGATTGGTTGTGATGCTGTATATTGAATTACCTGCATTCCAGTGAGCGCCGTCTGTCCCAGTTTGGTGTTTTTAGACTCCAGAGCCATCTGTAGAGGCAGCAGGCAGCGCTCCCTGCAAGCACACAGGTTACAACCTCTCTGTTAGCATCCACGCTTTCAGCTCACGGTGGTGTAGTAAAGCAGCGTTTCTACATGACCACGTTGTGTGGTGAGAGTTTTAGTTGTTAGAGACCATTTCGACCGTTTGGAGCATTTTGACCAAATATAAGTTGGTTTGGGACCCGAAAAGTTGGATCCCAGTTTTTCGACTCCTGTCGACATCAGTGGGCGTGTCCTATTCTAGGTCTTCTGATCATTAATAGTCAGTCCAAAAACAAATATCTGTAATAACAGAACAAAAGCTCGCAGGTCATCAGTGAGATCCAGAACAGACCAGTAGGAAATGTTTTCTGCTTAAATCCGTGAGAGCTGCTGTTGTTCCACGGCTTCAATATTTAATAAGAAGTGAGATTCTGGACGACTGAGGGGAAAACTGATCAGCAGAATATGAGAAGGTCTTAAACTCCATCAGGACCTCCAGATCCTCCTCCCTCGCCACTGTGCACAGGTCCTGGGCTTCAGGATCGTATGAGCTTTATCTTCTCATACAAGCCTGGTTGTATCTGTGTGTCCCCTCCGTCACCACGCTCCACTGGTGCTAGAAGCTACATCGTTAAATCTGCTTCAAATCTGACAGAAATGAAAGAGAAACCTACTGTGTTTTATCAATGTGGTGCATTTCAGGTTAATAAACGGAATAAATAAGTAATAAACACACATGTAGGTGGTGGTTTTGTACAAAAACTAAGTTTAAGGGACAGTCAGACTGCACAAGGCCATTCCCAGACCCAAAAAGATAAGTGAGGAATCTGTTTGATGCTCACTTTGTGGCAAATTGTGCTCCTTACTGTATATTTGTTGTCTTTTAATTGTAGACGCTCATTGATGAGAGCGCCCTGCAGATACAGCTGTGGTCCACTGCTGTTGTGGACTGACAATAAATGCAAATGTAATTCCTTGGTAACCTTTCTGTCCTCAACACTACAGAGCAGGAAAGAGTCAGTTACATAACTTAGAGACTGTGTTTGGATCACACAGCTCACTTTTCTTCAGTGTCTCTTCGTCTTGTCTGCTCACTCGCTCGCTCGCTCTCCATCTCTCTCTCTCTCTCTCTCATTGTTTTGTACTCGGTTGAGTCATCGTGCTCCGCTGCTGATAGCAGGCTACTGAGCTCTCAGGCTGCTCGGAGCTGTCACAACTACACTGGTTCAACTGTGCTGCAAGGAGCCACGTTATGCACGGCACCAAAGAGAGCAACAAGCAAAGAGAACAACACGCAGAGACGGTATTTACCCTCGAAGGACACAAAGAAATCGGAAAATCAGGACGAGAATCTCAAAACAACAACTTCAAAAAAGGCCCAAAACCCCCTTCATCAACTGAAAACCACCATTCAATGTTTTGGACATGATTTATATGACAGAATGAATAAAAGCATTCATATAGGACCTCCCATAGCATCTACCCTGCAGAGAGAACCATCGTTTCATCAGGTGTCCTCTTTGTTGCAGTGGCTGAGAGCCCATTTTACAATGAGAGGCTTGAACTCGTAGAGACAGAGGAGCAGCGCACTACATTACACAGACATTATCATCAATATTTAATCTAATAACCTCTAATAAAATAATGGAGCTTATTCAATGAATAATTTATGGTGTGATGAGCTGCAACAGCATCACAGTCCAGAGGCCACCAGCAGCAACTCTCCACTCACTTTACATTTTATACATTCAAACTCTCCCACCCAGAGCGCTCTGAGAAAACTACGCTTCAGTGCCCACACAGAATCCTCCCATGACAACGCATGCAAAGAAATGTTCCTGAGACAAAAGGAAACACTGGACTGTAAGTTTGGACCCAGCTCCAAAAAGGGTCACATTTTGCACCAAATCTCTGTAAAAAATGGTGTTAATCACACACGTCCATCACAAAGCCTTTATGCCCTCTAACCCTTCAACATTTGAAGAACACCAAACCCAAACACTGTTGACCTGCCACCTCCCACTAAAGTTGATTAATACAACAGCAGCACCGGTGAAATCTAATACGAACCAACAACATTCAGGTCTGTTCATTTCTAACAACCATACACTGCAGTGTGTGCGAGCCACCTGGTACTGATCTTATTAAGAAGATCAGGCTTCGGACCCATCCACAGTTTCTTTGTTTATAAAACTCAATATTTCCACTATCAGTTACATCCGTTAAGTCACGATGTACTCGTGTTACCGCACATAAACACAATCCTGATGAGTTTCTGCAGTGAGGCACTCAGATTCTAAATTTGGCAACAACAGGAGGATCAGTTGAGGTACTGCAGTCGGTATCAGGAGAGAACAATACTTCTTATTTTTCCAAATACAACGCGGGAATTTCTAATATTACAAGATGAGTGAAGAATCCATCCAACCAAAGTGTAGGTGAAATACAAACACTGTCGTTTGACGGCCCACCGTGTCTTTGGTTTGCTTTGAGGAACTCAATTAGTATTTCTACTGTATGAGCTGTGGAGAACTGTCAGGTGCTGTTTCCTGTGATGGTGATCTTCGTCTGAGTATTTTGGGTTTGTGTTGGGCGACACAGTCTAATCATGTTCAGCCTTTCTGCTCCTTTTAAAGGAACTCTTGTGTACCGTGACACTGTGCAGGTTTGAATGTAAGGGTTGTAGACGAATCATCACTTCACAGAGTGAAGGTGTGTTACTCCATCATCCCAGGAATGATTTGATCATTCAAATGAATTCAAATGATGCACTCTGTGTAAAGCGGAGGTGTGGAAGCCACCGGGCTCACAGAGGAACTCTTCAGTCATCTGTTCCCTGTAGGAAATGCACAGGCTGAACAATACGTGTGGAGACACTTCACCCGCCACCACTGGTTCCACAGTCTCACCACTGTTTAAATACAAAGAACATTTCCATCCTGTTTAATGTTTCTTGTGCACGTTTTGTTAAATGTGTGGGTTTTTTCGCTACAGTGACACATTTTGACTTCATGCCTTCGGGGCTTTGAGTCCAAGTGAAACTAAATCTGTGCCGTGTCACTTACCGAAGTTGTGAAGGGGAGATCTTAGCTGATCCATTGTGAGACTCAAGCGATTCTGTAATTTAAAAAAAAGAGAAACAGAGAAAAGCAAAAGCTGTGGTTAATAACACTCAGCAGATTCGCTGCATTATATTTACCCAAACTAAAGACAACATAAGTCCCTCGCTGTGACGTATCTGGTTCTCCACACAAAAGCTAATGTCATCAGTATTTTACTATATGAGCTAGCTAGTTAGCATAGACCATTAGCTCAGATACAATTTCTATTAGTTAAAAGCTGTGTGTCAAATACGTTTAGCAATTTAGCACAGAGGAGCTGAAGGATAAGGCTGGTAATCTGTACAGATCTCACATACACCTTCCTTCTGACAGAAACACTCACTGCAGCACCAACTGTGTATTCATTCCCCGCTGAAAATAGTCCCCAACAAATGCATCATTTCCTCCTTTTTGAGGAGTGTTCGCTAAAAACTACAGTGGCTAGCTGTTTTTAAATTACTGAGTCTTAAAAAACTATATATTTGTCACTCATTTCCAAAGATTTTAAAATGACTAACTCAGAGTAACTCCAGCTTCTTGCTTTAACAAAGCTAAATACATAACTGAAGCTTGTTTGAAAGTTATGTTGTGCAACGTGACAGGACGTCTTCATGCTGAAATATCAGAAATGTTAAGAAGTGTCGCCTTGGCTTCAAACTTTCAACATTTCTCCAGGCAGAAACTCGCCGACACCTCTAACACACTTCATAACTCTCCTGTTACTCTGCACAGGCGGCCGTGTTGCGTACGTGGCTCAAGGTTCAGTGTGAACTAGCATTGCCCTTGTGTCGCCTGTCTGTCTGTGTGTGTGTGTGTGTGTGTGTGTCTAAGGTGGCGTTCACTTGGGATCTTTGGCATCCTTCCCATTCACTAAAGGCTGCACATTGATTGATGTTGTGGGCGTGTCTCCAAACATTTCAAGGAAGTCAGTGAAATATTTCATTGTCTGTCTGCAGAATATTTCCACCTGTGTGCTCGACGGCACATCCGTCAGCCGGCAGACAGAACTGGAATATAGGACACCACTCCTGGTTTAAACATGCCCTTGGAGTGTGTGTGTGTGTGTGTGTGTGTGTGTGTGTGTTCGATTACACGATTGTCCACTCATCAGCACAATCTGAACCCATTCTCTGCCTGCTGTCTCCCAGAGTTTCACCTGCCACCAAAAGGTCAGGTTGGCCCGTCGTGCCGTGCAATACTAATAATATCAGCACCCACGTCAGCGGAAACGTCCACACGGAGCTCAAATGAGGTTAAAGATATTTCCTTTGGGACTGTTTCCAACCAACCTGGTGTGATGTGTTTCAGAGGACAGACACAGACAGGAAGGACACTTGCAAAGAGGCCGCACAACAAGGATGACGCCATGTAAAGCGATGGACAGGCATCACTACACTGCAACACCAGCAAGCATGCAGGAGCTCAATAGAGTCAATAGACGCTTCCTTCTGTAACCCCCCCCCTGCCCCCCATGGACTTTTGGGGGGTAAAGTAATTTGCCAGGACCTTAATTCAGACCCTGGTCCCTGTGGTGGGAACACACAGAGTTCCTCCAAAGGCAACAGTGTGAACCATTTTAGTTTCAGTGAGGTCAGAGAGGAGTGTTTGTCGTTATGCTTTTCTTCTATTCCTTCATACCTTCTTTAAAAGATCATGGCAATCCTAAAAGATTTCAACTACAGACACACTACTGAGCGAGCTGTGGTATGCATGATGTCATCATATTAACTTTGTAAACTTTTTTTTATACTTCAGAGATATTCCTGTCTGGAAGTGCATATCTGCAGGACTCAGTGGTACTTTATCTTATCCATGTTTACATGTTATGTACAACTCTCCAGTTATTCTTTCCAGTCTGTCCTTATATTTATGATTAAAAACGTCTTGACAGCTTCATTTAAGGTCTCCTACACCTGTAACCAAACCTCATGTAGACATGAAATCAGGAAATGTATGAGAACTTTAAGGGATGTTTGTCCACAGACACAATCAGATGGTAAAGAAACAGACAGAATACACCATGATCGCAGCAGGTGGGAGTGGATTTCTGCTGGAAATGGTGCATTTAAGTGCACTCTTGAATTCAGGAAAATGTACTTCCCTTACTGGAAGTTATCTGACATTAAGAAACGGATGATGTCATGTTTTTAATTTCCAGCTGTGCACGTTGATCCTTAAAGAACCAGCTGCAGTGTCTAACTGCTGTGTTGGATGATGGAGCTCCCCAGCAGCACATGGACACCCCCTCCACCCCCACCCCCACTGTCAGTCGGTCTTGACTGACCACCTTAAATTAATTCTGTGATTTGGTTCCTTGTAATATTTAAACCGTGTTTCAGGTAGAGGCCCGTGGGATTAGTGTGGCTGCTCTCGGTTCCTTAAAAGCTAGCAGGTGGACAGAGTCGCAGAGAGAGAGGGGGGGGGGGGGCCCTCACCGTAGGCGTAGACGCAGGCGTCGCGGATGGCTTTGTGCTTGTGGCCGGACGCGTCTTTCTGCAGCTTTCGCAGGATTTCCTCCATGCTGGCTCCGGAGGACCCACGGCCTCGAGATCCCAGAGAGGAGAGGCACCCGGCGGGCTGGATGGGTTTGTCGGTGGCGTTTTAAGGGTGCAGTGACGGTGACAGCATCCCTGAACCCCCCCGATGAAGGCGATGATTCATTCCCAACGACCGGCCAATGATGTCAGGCTGTCGGGCTGTCAGGCTGTCAGGCCGGCCGTCGCTCCTGCAGGACGGCTGGAGGAGGAAGCGTCGGTGGTCCTGTGGGTCTCAGATCAGCTGACATCTGACAAACACTCATCACACACTGTCACACATCCACCCGTGGACACATCGCGAATCAACGCCCTTCTCCTCTCCGTCACTCAGTTATTTCTCCGCGTTTACGCCGTGTTTTCAAGTCCGTTCCAGCTGATGTTGGTGGTTCTTCACGGAATCCAGATCCGGTTCCTTTCTATCCCTCAAATCAAGCCGCCTGCACGCCACGAACGCACCACAGCGCTGCAGAGCCCTCCGCTGAAAGCTGGGTTTCTTCTATATATTTAGATTTAGATTTGAGAATGTACAGTCGTACCACTTCATTTAACAAACAGTTACACCTGAGGAAGACAGAATAAAATAAATATCTGTCACCATATTTAATCTTTTAATAAAGTTAAGAATTCTACTTTAAGAGACTCAAAATAACATTTCATTTGACTTAGAAACTACTTGAAAATATGAGATTAAATGAAGAAATGTAGCTTTATGGGTATGACATTTCCCTAGAATAAAATCTAATAAAAAGGCGGATTTCTCTCCAACCTGGCAACACAGTATTTACACGGTTTCCCCGTGGGGAAGCGTGAAACTGTGGCAGGAGTGGGTGGAGTCACTGGAACGGGATTTCCTGTGTCAACAGGGGGACAGGTGGAGGAAGCTGAGGCGGAGCTGCCTTCACAATAAAGGGCCTGATCACAGCACGACTAACGTTATTACACGAATCTATAAAGACATATGGAAATATTTAAATTAGAAAAGACTATAAAATAAAACTAATAAAATAAAAGGAATGAAATCTACATATATGGACAATAAAAGTGCAATATGTGTTCTCGGTGGAATCTGAGCGTTATAATGTAAGTTATAGTGGGGGTGAGGATAGTGTAAAGGGTAATTGATGTAATGGAAATGTGCACAAAACACAGCCTGAGGAAAGAAAACATGACTTTTAAATCATGAATGAACTAAATAAATAAATGGATAAACAACAAAGTTGTTCATTCATTCGTTTTTATTCACATGCAAGGCAACGAAACAAAGATGATGACAGTACAACGGTAGCTAATGTGCTAATGTTAGCATGATGATAAGCACCAACTGGATTTAACATCTATTTATGCATGTTAACATTTTAATATGCTAATTTCTAGCACACGATAGCACGACAGATAGACTCACTGGCTTCTACAACACTGTACGCATACTTTATATTATTGCAAAAGTACAGCCACACTACTAAATAATCATGTGTGTCAGAACAGCAGCTACGAAACAGGAAGTAAACACTTACAACCTGGAGAACATGGAGTGTCTGGACTGTTGAATGACCTTGGTAAATACAGTCTAATGTCCCCTGTAAACAGTTTATAGCTGTGCGAGAGAGACAGTTGATAATTCTGTTATTTATGTATTCATATATTCACAGGAGTGACCCACCTATTCCTATCAGTGTTGTGGAAAGGGACGACCTATAGAACAAAGTTTCCAGTCAGCTGATGATTTGGTGACCTGCTTCCAACGCACCAATTAATCACTTTTGCTTTAAATAAAACTACATTTCTCGCCATGTTGCTTGTAAAATGTAGCTAATGTGAGCAGTTCGGGATGCTGTGAGGTTTCTTCACAGCTCAGGATTCTCTGAGTTTTTACCACCTTTAATAAACAGCTTGTGCTTATTCCCAGAGCTACATGAACAGGTTCCAGTGTGGAGTCGGAGCGACAACAGTGCACGTGTAAATAGCCTTTGGTTTGCATTGCAGTAACTGAGCTGCTGAGTTCAAACACACTGGTGAAGCTGAGACTTGAGACTTGTTTGCGTAGCAGGCTATATTTTGCATCTCTCTTGTTCGTGCAACCTGATTAAATGTGACTTTGTAGGTGGAGTAAAAGCACCCACGTCACCTGTTACAGTTGGAGGTTTTCATGTCACAGACTCACACGTACATTTACACTTTATTTAATACGATGCTGCACTCACTTTATCATCTACATACACGTTTTATGGGGGATTTGTTTAACGTTAACAACTTCCAGTGGATCAAATTAAAATGTTTGCCTTCGGGACCTCTGCAGGGCCACAGACCACAGTGTGAGAAACACATTATTCTGTACAATTCCTTTTAAGTGTAAACATTAAAATGATAAATAAATGTATAAATACATGATCTCTTGCTGGGAAACAGAGAACTCCAGCAACAACACGCAGTAGAGGATTATAACCACTGAGGGGCGCTGCTGTCCAAGGCTACCCACGGCATTAGTAACGTACCCACGTCGGGGGGTTATCGTTCAGTAATTGGGCTCAGATTAGAAAATGATGGAAAGGCTTCGGCAGCAGTTTGGGTTCCTGCTCTCACCTCCAGCAACATAAATCTGGAACAGTGTAGGAGCGAGATGAAGGCAGATTGCATATCTTGTCCTAACACGCAGAATTTAAATGATTGAAAAGTGAAACGAGGGAAATCAGCACTTCAGCTGCCTCACCTCGGTTACACAAGGACCAACTCATCTTTAAAATGAACCCTGAACGAAAAAAGTCACATAAGGTGGGATGATCCAATTTAACGACGGAACAAATCCCAAATATAGCCCAGCTGCTATTATCCAAAATGTTCTTCTGTTCTTCTTGGATGGATCATTTGTATAATAGTAGCAATTTTCTCAAATGCCCGGAGACGGCCCACTCTTTCACACCATCACTTATTGTCCATTCACGTTGTGTTTAATCTCACCCTTTGTCTCTCTCTCTCTTTCTCTACTGAGTGTGTGTGTGTGTGTGTGTGTGTGTGTGTGTGTGTGTGTGTGTGTGTGTGCTTGATGTGAGAAATGCTTCACAACACACGCGATACAAAAATACATTTGAAATGGGCACATTTCTTCATTCTGCGCAATTACGCACGGTCATCCATGGGCACAGGCTTTCCTTGCCAATGCATTTTCAGAGGAATAAACTCCAATAAGACCCAGGAGATTTGGTTTTCAGGGGATCATTTGTCTAAATGTTTACATGCTAAATGTTCGGCAGCCTATAGGCTATCCAACATTGCTTTTGACGTCACACGTCAACTTCTGTGATGAGTGCGCACACTGCGGTTTTTAAGTGTCAGTGTCTGTACATCAGGCTGCAAAGTGGGATGGTAACCTGGGTGGACACAGACAACAGGAAATAAAATCCTAGTTTATAGGTCAGGTATTTTGGGAATGTGCTTGCGGCGCCACGTGCGTAATGACGAGTACGTAGCTTTATGGAGGAACAGAGAGCCTGTCAGAGTAGAGTGCCCTGAGGGGGGGGGGCTGTGGACAGGAATTACGCATTTCTAACACCAACACCGGCACATCTGTGCGCGTCTATGTCACCGCCGTTCAGGTCTCCAAGTCCATGGATAAAACGGAACAGAGGGCAGCAGAATGGTTGTTTTGGCAGCGAGTAACGGAACCTTCGGTAGTGGCAACATGAGGTCGTCGTTCATGTTAGAGGACAGAGTCGGTGGTGAAGACCCCGGGGGCTCCACCAACATGATGATCTCGGAGGCTCTCGCGCCCCGGCTGCTGATGATTGCGCAGGGCGCCGCAGAGGCTGCAGCAGCAGCGGCAGCAGCAGCAGCGACGTCTCCGTCCACCTCCAGTCAGCCGCAGGTCATGGAAACGAACGGGACCCGGTGCGGCGAACAGATCCTGAGCTACGGCCGAGTGGAGAAGGTCCTGATCGGCGGGGTCCTCACCATGCTCACGCTGTCCACCATCTGTGGGAACTTACTAGTGGTCATCTCCGTGTGCTTCGTCAAGAAGCTGCGCCAGCCGTCCAACTATCTGATCGTGTCTCTGGCCATGGCGGACCTGTCCGTGGCTCTGGCCGTGATGCCGTTCGTCAGTATCACGGACCTGATTGGTGGTCAGTGGATATTCGGACAGTTCTTCTGTAACGTTTTTATCGCCATGGATGTGATGTGCTGCACCGCGTCCATCATGAGTCTGTGCGTAATCAGCATTGACAGGTGAGAGAAACCTCTCTTTTCAACTCAATAAAGATCTCCTTCAGAAAAACAAACTATCTCACTATGTGAAGTTACCTGATCATTATCCAGATGAGCCAGAAGAGACACCATGGCAGGTGTGACCTGAAATACTCTTCCTTTATTTGGATTTATTCAACTTTTACGCGTCTCAGTTTTTGAACCAGGTCTTTCTCGTGCAGATTTAGTCAGAACCTCGGGAGACATGTTTTGTTAATATCTTATTCTTAAATATTCTTACAACATGCTCATTACGCGGTCTGTTGTTTCTTCGCTCAGTTCTGTTTCATGAGATTTGTGCAGTGGAGGTCGCAGAGGCTCCGTGTGGCTCGGGGTCTGTCTCAAGGGCATTCACACAGAATTAGTGGCTGATGTGGGGATCAAACCTGTGACCTCTCGGCTCGGTTCTTTGTTTACACCAGATTCCTGTTTAACTAAAGAGTGGGAGCTGAAATCATCCGATAGGAACACGTCGTATATTACTCTTAAAATGACTAATAATTGATTTCTACATTTAATTTCATCCGTTTATTAACATTGTGGAATCATTCACCTGCTGTGGCCCGTGGGGTTCAATCCCCAATGTGCATGTATTATTTAAAACTCTTTTAGGTGTGAACATAAGTGGGTTAACACCGTGTGTGTTCTGTGTGTGTGTGAGACTGCCCACATACACTGTGGACCTCAGAGCTTTATTTAACACTGAAAGGTTTCTCAGCAGCTCGGAGCTTTTCTTCAAATTACCCACCCGGGGGCTGCATATGGCAGCCACAGATTGTTGTTAAGCACCTTGCTCAAGGGCACCTTGTTGAGGATTTTGGGAGTGTGTGTGTGTGTGTGTGTGGGGGGGG
>JAVQJL010052396.1:0-47446 GCA_036024295.1 Nannoperca obscura
GCATCGAGGGCTGGTGTGAGTCTCTCACACACACACACACACACACTCACTCACACACACACACACACACACACACACACACACACACACACACACACACACACACACACACACACACATTGATAAGAAACACACTGCTGAGGGGGCAACCAGGAGAACATGAGCAGAGCAGAAACAGCACTGTACAGCTTTATTTGTGTGTGAGAATGTATGTGTGAGTGAGGTTTTATTTAAGGACAGACCTATGAAAGAGCAGTTTGGAGCTTCATGTGATTTTATGCAAACAGGATGTGGGCAGCATATGGTGCGTGTGTGTGTGATTGGATGCAAGCTTCCCTAGCTTGGTTTGTGTGTCAAAATACAACAGAAGGACTAGGAGGTGTGTGTGATTTCATTGACAGACACGGGCCGATTTCACTAACCACCAGCAGGGGGCACCACTTGATCCAGCAGCTTCATGCTGGTTCTCTTCCAGATTTTCTTGATGACGGCTCGCAGCTCTTCGTTGGCCTGCTCTAGATTACCTGCACCACAGGAAAACAAACGTCCCTGAGAAACCAGCACTCCAGTTCACAGCCATTTTAAATCCACGCAAGCTCGTAATTACAGCGAGCACATACCATTCTGTGTGAGTATTGTAGTAGCAGTGCAGTGTTATGTGGTTTATATGTGACTCGTACCTTCTGTTTTGATCTTCAGGGCGGTGCGCACCAGCGCAAACAAAGTGGCGTTAAACATGACAGTGCCGTCGCTGTTCAGAGGCATGTTCATAGCTACCAGCCTCTGAAAGAGACCAGTGAGAGAGCAGAGAGAAGCCTTTAACATGATAGAACAGGCCTGCTAAATGATCAGTGTGTCTGTGTGCATTTTGGAAATGAGATAACAAAGAGAAGAGAGACCTTGCAAGCTACTCTGTGAGGGCAGAGTTTGCCAAAGCCAAGAGGAGGCTGGATACGACGAAGAAGTGTTACAACATCCAGATGTTTAATTCTGCCCCTGTATGAGAGACAAAGCAGATGTAAGACGTTAACTGTCAAAGTACTTACTGACCAATGACTGCACACAAACATGAATGTGCAATGCAGCACATACTTTGCCTCTGGGTCGTACTCTGACCAAATTCTCTTGAATTCATCGAGGTGGTGTGGACCAAGAATGGACCAATCACGTGTTAGATAGTCAAAGTTGTCCATGATGACGGCCACAAATAAATTGATAATCTGGAGGGAAAAAATTTGTCATAATACATAAATATGCTTAGTGTTGTGGAGCGTTTTCATGTGTTTGTACAAATGTGACAAACTTTCGAAAAGTGGGTATCATTTCAGCACAATCACTGGACACAGAACATTTTTTTAACTACAGCAGATTAGAATAATTTAAAACTACAAAATAAAAGCGCAAACACTGTCTATCAGGACAATTTAGAACGGGCTGTAAATTGTGACCAAAAAGCCCCATTTACGATAGTTACATGTTATATTGATTACACATATTATTGATTTATGGCTAATTTTGTGTTCCCACTTCATTTAGTTCCCTGTTTTTTGGGAGCCATGTTGTTTATGGAATATCTTTAGAGTTGCACGGTTTTACATTAATCATACTTAAAACTGAAGGAATAGAAATGTTAATTCTTAATTCCTTCTCTGCTGCAGTGATGCTGGTATGAAAAAAGGTGCAGAAGACAAAAAACAAGCACTATAAAGTCAATAACAAGTAGTTTTTTTGGTACCAAGAAGGCGCAGAGCATGTAGAAGGTGATGAAGTAAATTATTGCAAATCCACTGCCACACGTCATCTCCTCCCCGGGGTTGTAGTCGGACTCTGGGTCGCACAGTTTCCCTGGCATACAGGCCAACATGATCTCCTGCCATGCCTCTCCAGTGGCACATCTGGGCAACAGACAGGCATGACACATGACAAATGAGTCACCCAACAAGCAACCCAGAAAACTAAAAACACAGTGAATCAGTCAATCACCCCAAAATCCTACACACCTGAAGAGAAGCAGCACAGCCTGAGGAAAGGTCTGGAAGTTGTTGTTTCTGTTGATGTGCGTGCCGTCCACCATGGCAACCTTTCCAAACACCTGAAGCATGGCCCACATTCATTTAACTGCAACCTTACCAACTCGTGCTACGCAGCGGGAAAATATTTTCTGTCACATTTAGTTACCAACCTGCATGCCGATGACAGCGTAGATGAAGAACAGCATGGCGATCAGAAGAGCAACATACGGCAGAGCCTTAAGGCAAAGGAGACGAAAGAAAGTAGGAAAATATTAATATGCGTGACTTTAATATTTCTCCCAGTCACTAATCAGGTAACCGTACTACATCTCACCTGGAAGGATTTGATGAAAGTCCAAAGGAGGGTGCGAATGCCCTCCCCTCTACTGAGGAGCTTGACCAAACGCATGACTCGAAAGAGACGAAAGAAGGTGATGGAGATGCGAGCGCTGTCCTCCGTGTTCTGTGGACAAACAGTCCAGAGTCAGAGGACAGGAGAGCAACAGTGTATGTAGTGAACACAGAGCATCTGGCTGTGCTTTATGGGATGATGAGGTCTGAACTGAGACCCCCCGTGCCAGATACATATGGGCTGAGAAAGCTGCACTGCATTTTTCTGTCATGAAAAACAGCATGATTAGAGCAAACTTAGTTTGGAATTTGAGCATGGATTTGCTTTTTGGTGCGGTGGAAACATCTATTAGATACTCAAAGTGCAGTTATTCTATACAGCACGTGCAGTGCTGTAGATTTGAGAGAATTTCCGATCAAAACATAATAAAGCAGTGTAGCTGCAGCTGATATGTTTCTGTTAGTCTGAGTCCAAAGCACTGTCAGGAGCCCTGTCACTGTACAGACCTACAAGGGAAGAAGCAAGGAGGCAGGCATGCTGGAGAAAACCTTGCCATACTTGACAGGTCACATCTGCACAAGCATGGCACCCTCAGTCCAGAGTCACTGCATGCGGAGTCACAGTGGGGCCAACCCGAACGGGTCGGCCAGGAGGTTTCAGGTCAGAGCTGGGTGACCTGACCTCAGGGGTCATCCATAGGTCCCTACCACACGCAAGAATGGTGGCAGAGACCATGTAGCTGTGTCAACAGTACAAACGTGAGGAGAGGCCCTAAACCGCTCCCACCTAACAGGACACACAGCGTCACGTTTGAGCGACACACTCTCCTTAGAAATATCTCCAATAACTGCAGAAGGTTTAGGAGAATGAAAGGCAGTATTTTTTGAGGATATATGCAAATGATCAAACAAATGTAAGAAAAAAAGGGAATGGAAACTTAAAAATAAGCAGTAGATCAAAGGAGATGTTGTAGACAACACAAAAATATCAAACAAAGAAATGCAGATCTAAACATGACATGGCCCTGAAGAGGGCGAGGGGAGAGGGGGCGGAGCATCTTACCCCCTGCTCATCCACCTGAGGAGTCTCCGTTGGCTTTAAAATCAAAGACCTGTATTAATGACTTGTACAGAGCCCGCGTGTCTCACACATAGGGCCAAACACATAAACATAACATTTGGAAAGTCTTTCACACACGCCAGTCGGGACGCAGACAGAACAAAGTCACTACTCTTCTCATTGACGGGACAAAACTGTCTTATTGTTGCACTATGACGAACACAGACACTCATGTATCACTGTCTATGTATGCTTTATATAATGACAGACATAAAACATAATCTTAACACTTTAAAAGACTGCCACACAACATGTTTACAGCTTAACAATTGCATGTCAGACTGACGAACAACATGAAATTACTTATCACTTATTAACATGTAAGACTGGCACACAACTTTATCACTCCCCCAGTGAGATGGTCATTACTGATGGGATTAAATGGATTTTATGAATTGAGATGTCTTTGCTGAGCTTTAGACAATGTTAATGAGACATTAACTGATTGACATAACAAATGTTATGAATTCATATTATGGTAAAAGCACCTCTGTTATTCTTACAGAGCCTCCACTCACAGCTAATTATTAGTTTTTCCTGTATGTCAACATTTAGTCTTCAGGTTCAGGAAGGTACACATCAACATATGACTTGACTGGACAAAAATCATACATTGTGTGCAAATAATGGTACCCATCGTAGGATTGGAGTACATGGACGACAGCTGAAATCTCAGTCTCCTCTGGGTTGTAATGATTTTTCGTACATCCAAAACAAGTTTTTGAAAAAAATGTTTTTTCTTGCTTGCTGACCAAAAAGAGACTGAGCATAATAAACTGTGTTGATCTAGACAGTCGCTCACACAAATCCACACCCATACACAGTTACTGTTTGCAATTCAGGTCATTAACAATAAATCATAGGATATCATCAGTATTCAGCGAGCATTTGTACACAAAGAGTCGAGGTGCAAAATAAAATAGAAACATCAATCATAGTGGTGGTGGTTAAACTGAACCTGTATAATGATAATTAGATTAACTCAACACTGAAAAGATCATATCAGAAGGCTCAGCACTGAAAACAAAGAGATACTCCAGACAGATACGGCTTCATTCAAATCCCTCAGCACAATCCTTGACAAACCGTCAGTATGAGGTGCAGAATGAATGATAAAAAAAAAGTAAAATTAGCTTGAGGAGGTTCTTTAGGTAATCCTGGCCACAGCGCTGATGGAGCATGCGTTCAGCATTGCCACATTGCTGGGGAAGCACTGCACGCACACGCAAGACATTTGGATGATGAGGAGCCATTAGTGAACTCATAGCGATGCAGCAACTCATGCATGTCAGTAGTGCCCTGCAACAAAACTGCCATATCAGGGCGCTCTTACAGTCCGGTGCAGAAAGAGGTGAATGAACGACAGAAAAGGAGAGCGAAAAGACAGAGAGAGAGAGCAATACTGGGATAGAAAATAAAACCAGACAGATTGAGTCACACTGTAAGAGGAAGGTGGAGGAGAGGCATAGAGGTGTAAAGAGGGAGAGAGTAGAGAGTTACTGTTGGAGTGTTCATGCACCTGACTGGAGTCTACACACCTGCGCTACACATGAGCTCCACTCTGAGCTTTAAGAGCTCACTACAGGAAGACAGAACAAAACACAGAGACAATCACTCACAGAGACACAAACACAAGATCATCAAAGAACCTCAAACTCAGCTGCATTAAACCACCATCAGTGTAAACGTACAAAAATAAGGACTAATCCGGCCTCTTCTGATACGCTGATGAATTTTTAGTTCACAGATTCTTACCTGATTACTGTACGGTGAAAGGAGACTTTTACTTTAATATGCGGACATCTAAGGTTTAGTTGCTGAAAAAGCTTATATTTCTATCCAGTTCACACCGTGATTTACGTGTTTAACCTGATTTTGATGCATTCAGTCAACAATCTGCGAAGCGGCATTGGCCTACACAACTTTAAGGAAAGTAAGAGAGGACATTTCTTAATAATCTCATCACCATTTTCAGCTTTTCAGGTCGATTGTGTTTCACAGATTCTATATCAAAATTGTCCTTAATGTTGTGTACGATTGGCATTTTCAAGCTCTGAGCTCCAGCGCCATTCTGTCTGGAGGTAAAGATCGAGGGGTTTGGCAAGAGAGAAAAGGCAAAACATCACAAGGCTCTATGGAAAGAACTGACCGGAGGGGAATGGGCCGCATTGCCGAGCGTCATCTGTGAGAGGCGGGACATGGAAAGGATGTTAGGGAATGAGGTGAATGGCTGACGCGTCACCGCATGCATTAGGTGAACAATCACACAGCTCATGACTGGAAAGGCAAGCAAGTAGCAAAAGTAAATCAGTCAAAATGCAAACCCACAGCTGTTACAAATGACTCAATGGAAAATGTTGGATATCTGGTCAGTTTGACAGCAACGACCTCATGCAATGCAAAACACAAATAAATGTAAAGGGTGGATGCAATGTGCCTCACAAGAACCAATGAGAGCCCTTGTGAAATCAACATTATGTCCCCAAACGTTCACATACACACATACTGTATATTCATACATACAGCAGCACACCTTAAAGTACAACGTGTACAAATGTAAAACACACATGCATAACAACAATAACCTACACATACCACCACCACCGTATGATTTTAACAAAGTTAGTGCTTGTTTATACACTCATGCAGACACACATTTTGGAATAACAAACTGACAAAACATGGAATATAACTCCAGAAAAACAGCACTGCAGCTCAGACACAAGAGCACTCGGGAGGAGGAGGGTGGGGGGGGAGGTGGAGCAGTGAGTCTTTGGCAGCTCTAACAAGCACCGTCATCACCTTCACTAATCTTCAGAAACTTGAAGTTTGGTCTCATAGCATTCCGGTTGTTTGTTTGTATCTTGGACTACAAGTCTGACAAGCTTTATCATTTTTGTATCGGTTAAAGGCAAAGCACGACAAAGTAGATCACAGACTGTTTAGTCTTTGTTTTCGGTTTATGTTTAAAGCCATAAAGAAAGGAGTATTTTTGTGGTTGGTTAATGTAGAGAAGTAGTAATTTTATCAAGCCTTGACATTCATTTTCAAAGCAACTGACTGACTTAGATCAATACCGAAATAAGTTTGCAATTAAAATTAAATCTATGTGTTACTGCACTACAAAATTACGATATTCTCAAGTCAATAAAACATTAAATGACCAATTTAGTTATTATCCACTGTAAAGGGGTCCGGCAGATAAAGTTGTCATACACAACAGGTTACACACAGAAAACATTTTTGTTCATTGCAATACTTGCCTCTACAAGTTTCTATGGAAACAAAATGAACAAGAGTAAGAATTAGACAGCCACATCAGAAATCATCCCGCTCTGAACCAAATACACGCCTCAGTTCACAAGAAAAAAATGTGAGTATTTTCACTTCCATGTCGAAGGGGTTAACAATCAGCAAGTTCATCTGACATTTTGTCATGATTCCTGCAACAAATAGTACTGCAACATAGTGAAAACAAAACATTTAGCAGAGTCAAAATTCCAACAGGACAGACTATTTGATTAACTCATTGTACTGTGGATGTTGCGCTAATAACAACAGGACGTAAATGAAGGTCAAACTGAAACTTTACAGGATAAACCAATGGCATTTCAAGTACGAATACCTCTTCTCAAAAAACAATGCAACGTTTTTGCTGGCTGGGTATCATGATACATCTGGAATCTGTTAGTATAACATTTTGAAGTGGACGCTACAACTAAACATATTAGAGAAATGGTTCCCACAAGAGGTTCAAATTAAGGCAGTTTTCTTCCTTTTCTTGTGTTTGTGAAAAACACAAACACATATTCTTCAGGGCTCTAAAATCTTTAAAATGAACAAAATTCTCAATTGATCTGCTCTCAACTCTAATCAAGAGGGTCAAGCAGACCTTTGTTTCATATTCAGGGTCCTCAAGACAAATAGGTTGTGAACCACTGCATCAAATTCCAACTAATAATTCTGGCCATTGCTTTCCATGTGGCTTTCCTGTAAAGATTTAGTTCAACTTGGAAGGCAGGAAAAAGTAGTACTTACATTAACTTCAGTGATAGCGATATCGACGACACTACCAACAACAATTAAGGCATCAAATGTGTTCCAAGCATCAGCGAAATAGTGCTGTTAATGCATGGCGTAACATGTAAGGGTAAAGAAGAGGAGAAGGAAAGAATTAAGTAAAGAGGGAAAGGGCAAAAGGGTGTAATGAGATGGCAGGGTCATGAGGAAGACAAAAAGAGAGGGGAAAAAAGAGAGAAAGTATTAAGAGTGATCAGATAAAAAGCCAGAAACCTTGAGCCCTGCCATAGAAACCTGCAGTGTGAGCCAAGGTGGCCTGAAGAGAGAGAGAGGTGAGAGAGCAGCGGGGCTCGTAGTAGCTGAGCTTACTTACATCGATCTCACTGAGAACAATGTCTACTATGCTGCCAATCACAACCAGGGCGTCGAACACATTCCAGGCATCCCCAAAATAGCCCTGAGTGAGGTGGAGCGAGTGGTGGGCAAGTTGGATGTGAGATCAGCACAAACAAAAAGTCTTTACTCGTACACTGAAATTCATATAGACTTATTCTGGTCATTTCCAGCACACAGGGACCCCTGCTGGCTACCTCAGCTGAAGGGCCCATGATTGTCATTGATTCATACAGATTGTGGGTGAGCTGAAGAGTACTACATCTGCACAAAATTGATGTTAATAGTAGTAAAACACTGCTGCCAAGAACTTGACTAAAAGTGAATACTATTAGTAAAAAGCACTGCACCCCACTCTGTCTCTTACTAGCATCCTGTCCTTCTTCTGAACACAGAGCTGTTGGCGGTTGAGGGGGGGAAAAAAACATTCACCGTTGATACGTTCACGTAAGCCGCTCCATTTTTAAACATTTAAGCAACAGTTCAACACCTCTTGCTGAAAGTTAGATGAGAGGATTGATATCACTCTCATATCCGTGCACTAAATGTGAAGCTACAGCCAGGAGATGGTTAGCTTAGCTTAGCAAAACGACACGCTGCGGTTTTACAGGGGTTATGTGCTGTACTATCTCTTGGCCTGGAGCAGTAATATCCACCTACCAGCACTACTGAAGCTCACTAATTAACACGTAGTGACTTCCTGAAAAACGTTTTACCTTTGGACAGAGCCAGGCTAGCTGTTTCCCCTTGTTTCCAGTCTTTATGCTAAGCTAAGCTAGCTGTAGCTTTATATTGCACAGACGGATATAAGGGTGCTATTGATCTTCTCATTTAACTCTTGACAAGAAAGTGTATTTCTCAAATCTGTTATCGTATTCCTTCAATAAATAAAACTGTATCAATGATTGTATGTTAAAGTGGTGTAGGTAAGTAGGTGTGTTTGTGTGTGTGTGTGTGTGTGTGTCAGTTGGACTTGCTGTTTTTCAATGTGCAAATATCTGTCTTTTTTTTTGTGAGTGTGTGTTTGTGCTCCAGTGGAAGTGGTTGTGTGTGAAGACATTTGCGGGGAGACTCACCCTGGGTTTGAAAGCGATGAGTTTGAGAACCATTTCCACAGTGAAGACAGCAGTAAAGACCATATTAAGAATGTCCATTACATAGTTAAAGAGCGCTGACTGGCCGTAGTGCTGCAGAAAGGAGATAAAGAGAGACACTTATTTTGATGTACACTAAATTAATTTTCGATAAAACAAAGATTCTGGTCAGAAAATTAGAAATTCCATTAAAAAGACTACCTTTAAAGCCACTGTGTGTACGTTCTTTATGTAATCACAGCATCCTTTAAATTATTCTGAAGGTTTAAGTTTTATGTTGGAAACAAAATAAAACAATCTGGGAGAACACTGATGGTGTCAATGCATTGCTTTCAAACCATTTATCTTCAAATTTCTGGGTTTGCTTGCTTTGATGTCTATTTTAATAATACCACTAGAGGGTGTTAAAGTCGAGAGTTTTTTTATTTGTACACATAATACTTGGACAATCACTGCAAAAGTAATTATGGCAATTAGACAGGTAGAAAGCTGGCAGTTAACTCACTGATAACAAAATAAAAATTTTAGAGGCAATGATGTACGAAATCTAAACTGATTTCATATCATCATTGCAAGTTTGAAACTTTATAACGTCAACCCAAATGCACTCAAACACTCACTGGCCACTTTATTAAGTATTTATTAGCTCCATTGGTACTAAGGGCTCCAATGTGTGCCAAGAACTTTCATCTTGTTCATCTCAAATTCTGACACCCATCCGAATGTTACAGGAGAAATTGAGACTCATCCGATCAGGCAAACTTTTTCAGTCTTCTATTAATATTATCTATATAACATTACTAAATAATAAATACCTATAACCTGTAAATACAGAATATTTGATGTACTTACCTGTACAGCCAGGCAAAGTGTGTTGAGCATGATGAGCACAAACATGATGTACTCAAACCCAGTGGAGTTCACCACATACCAGAACTTGTACTGGTATGGGTTCTTAGGGATGTACCTCCTCAGTGGACGTGCCTTGAGAGCGTACTCCACACACTGACGCTGCACAGACATACAAAACTGGTTTGAATGCTCAGTTGAAAACACACTTGATGCTCTCATTTGAATCAAACGTAGACTTTTTATATGAGCTGTAACCTATTAGCTTTTCTGTGGAATAAGTAACAATCTTCTTACTTGCTTCTTAATAAAGCCAAGACAAATTATTTCAGCATTTTCAGTGCTCAGTATAGCATATTAGTACGTTCTCCTTAAGTTCTCTTCAGTTTTTAACCTAACACACACACACAAACAAAAACACACTGCTTCCACACACTCTGACTCTGACCTGGTTCTTGTCCAGTTCACAGTTTTTGTACTCTTTTTCTCCCTGTTCCTGAAATGTGACGATCACAAAACCTACAAAGATGTTCATCATGAAGAAAGCAATGATGATGATGTAGATGATGAAGAAGATGGAAATCTCCACACGGTAGTTGTAAATGGGGCCGAGGTTCTCCCTGTTGGAGTCGATTGCCTTGTATAGCAACCTGAGAAGAGAAGAAAACAGTCCGTGTGATCCAGCTTCTCTGAATACAGAAATCCTCGGCGAGTATGAAATGTGTCTCAAAAATATATATTATATATTTTCATTTTTTCATATGGTGTTGATAATACTGAGACCTGACTTCTCTCGTTATCAATTTCAAAATCACGTTTTAACATGGGGATTAAAGGTTTGAATCTTACGCAGGCCAGCCTTCAAACGTGGACACAGTGAACAGAGCCATCATAGCCATGAGGACGTTGTCAAAGTTGAAGTCGCTGTTGTGCCACAGTCGTTTGTGGATGGTTGGCTGGTTCACATCTCCATCCTTATACAGGATGTAGGTGCCCCTGGGAGAAAATGAAAGGTTGCATGGACGTTAAGAGTGAAAGTAGGATGATCGATCATTGCAAGTCATTAGTTGTGAAGGAACAAGACGAGTAAAACTAACTTGCACTCTACTGGGCTGGACTTGGCTTCATCCGTGCAGCGATAGAACTTTCCCTGTAGAGGAAAACAAAACATTTTCACTCTAGTGATGCATATTTTAAAACTATGAACTATACCTCAGGCTTCGTGTGTAATATTTATTCTTTCAACCTCGGTGCTGCTGACCTTAAATAGCTGCACCCCTATGCAGGCAAACATGAACTGGAGCAGAGTGGTGACGATCATGATGTTACCGATAGTTCTGATGGCCACAAACACACACTGCACCACGTGCTGTAAGACAGAGACAACAACGTTTGCACCCAGTGGCTCCCACACTGGACCGAGAAGTGCTTATTATTGCGGACAAGCAACAGGATGACTTTGTGATGCGGCCTCACCTTTAGGCCTTTGGCTCGGTTGATGGCCCTCAGGGGTCGAAGAACACGAAGGACCCTAAGAATCTTCACCACTGAGATGGCCGAGGACCTGAACAATGAAAACAAATAGGTGGAGTGTCAGCTTAAAAGCAACTATTTGTTGCTGTTTGTACAACAAAGAGAAGACAGATGTAACTGCGGCTGTTTGTACTCACTGAATGCCAAAGGAGACGAGGGAAACTCCCACCACCAGCAGATCCAGGAGGTTGAAGTAATTCCTACAGAACGCTCCTTTATGGAGAAAGGCTCCGTATGTCGTCATCTGAGGAGAGGACAAAGGAAGTTAGAGGAGCAAAAAAATCCAACGCACACAAATACAGAGCTAACACTTGCCCCCACACTTCAGAGGACACAGACGCTCATACAGCGCAAACATTTTAAATAGGAAAAACATACGCTGACACACAGCACTCTCCACCTTGCACACGCGCACACGTCTCCACACTCTTTTAGATCACTCTGATTCAGGGGGGCGAGTTCAGAGCAGTGAAACAGGATGCTAAATCTACCGTCGCCACCCCCACGACCCTTAACTACATGAATGTAGTAGTAAGTCATTCATTTCACAATCTACTATGGGATGAGGCAATAAAACATGCATTTTGTTGCCATGATGTCAGGGATATTTGCTACCCGCAAGAGCTCTAGTTATAGTGATTGGAAAGTAGAAATGGCCTTACTGTCACATTCATGTGGACCGTCATCTTAAAGCACATTCCATTATGTTCTTTAATAGTTCAGAATAAGGGGAAGCAGCTCCCAATTAAAACTCCGGCAGAGTTCAGCAGGCAGAGAAGAAAAAACAGCCAAAATATCTTCTTCAAATAATAAAAGTAAAGGATTAATTTTCTGAGTGCATGTAACTGTGCAGGCTCGCAGAGAGACGGAGAGAGGAGAGTGCTAACTAGGAGCACTGGAGAATTTGTAATGTAAAACAGCAATGGACCTGGTGGTTTGTGCCCAAATATCTGCAGTCACAACTCCACATTTCTATGCACTCAGTCAGGGAAAGCAGACTGAACCATGCTCGGCAGGAACATGGTTGGTTTTGCCCCCTCTTTTATGGGTAATCTGAAGAGCAGTCAGTACGAGAGGCATGGAGTTAGCTTTGACTGGAGTTGACTTTACGACTTCTAACACCTCCCTGAAGATGACCGTAAACTCAACTTCAGCCAATGCTTTAACAATGTTTGAACAGCCCACTAAAATGTGTTGCATTGCACAAAGGGTTGCATCATGTTTTACATATCTGCATCATCAAAATCTTTTCAGCGATGACTGCCCGAATGACGTGACACCCATGTGAGTATAATGTAATGCTGATGTGATGTTTCCTTCCCCCAACATAAGTTCTTTAATTAGTGTAATTTGAACAAATCTTGTGTTTGTGTTAGTGTGTGCAAAGTAACAACTCCAATGTTTATAATTTTTGCTTTTTAAAAGAGGTGCCATGAAGAAAAAAGTAAATAAGAGAAAGGAAACAAACAAGCCAGGTTGTACTGAGTGGCAGGTGACACACAAGGAGAGAATGCAACAAGGCTCTCGTTGTCATTTAAGGGGTTACCTTCAATATGATCTCAAATGTAAACATACTAGTGAAGACATAATCTGCATAGCCTAGGACCTGGAAGGCAACGAGACGTTTGGAGTGTTACTGGGGTGAGGTTAGTCACAGCACGGACAGGGGACACAGGGCATTTACCTTCAAAACGATCTCAACAGTAAAGATAGCCGTGAAAGCATAGTCAAAGTAACCAAGTATCTGCAAAAAGCAACGTACATGTTTAACAAAGACAGGTCATCGTGCAGCTTCATACATTATATGTAAACAAGATGAATGAAAAAAAAAAAAACATCTGCAGCTTTTTCTGGAAAGAGTTTGTTAGAGTAAACATCACACAACTTTAATTACATGCAAAAAGTCTCCACTGCCTGGCTCATGAAGCGCAATGTACTTTTACGACTCCAGCATTTCTTATGCAGTATATATCATAAAGCAACTAACCCATGGTAACCATAGTTAGAGTCGTAGTAGTTAAAATGAAAATGCAATTGTTTGCTTTGCAGTACGAGTGGTTTTGCCTGTGTCAGCTCATAAAGTATATAATTTCATATCTTTACCATTATCGCCAACCAAAGCAGGGGTGGTTCAATTAATTTCTGTACAGGACAAAAATCAATGAGCATAAACCTGACACTAGCTGAACATAAAGTACATCACTATGAAATAATCATTGCCTTTATTTTTTTCGTCTCCTCTATAAGTTAAAGCAGGCAACATTTTTTAAAAACTCTAATTTAAGGTGCATTTAAGGACACTGTGAAGTGTGAGTGGGCTGCTTAAAGTTCTGCATTCATAATCATCAAAAAACAATTCCAAGAGAATAACAACGTTGTCAAAAAGTGAGTTTGGTACATGGATTTAAAAGATTGCTGTTGAGTATCTAATCCTCTAAATCATGAATGTTGGAACAGACCAGCATGAGCAGGTTCACCACATGTCGCCATTAAATTTGGACAAATTTGGTCGTTGTCCTGGCAATCACACTTGTGTTGTCAAGGACAGGATATATGATATAAATCTATGATTTATAGGCAGATTGGTGGAGTTCAGACTCACAAACACAATTGATAAATGTGCTTTTCATACTGGTAAAACGATTATTCTTCTGATGACATCTCTCTGAACATTTTTTTTATGTATTATTTGTTTGTTGCTTCTCTTATTGTGATGTGTACTGAAAAATACCTTAAATCCTCCTTAGACAATGAAGTCATGAAGTTGATTTTGTATTGCATTTTAGCTAATCATACTTGATTTAAGTGCTACTGAGACATACATTCTGGTGGTGTATGCTGAAAATGGTCAGTGGTGACTTAAAGTACGCAGGTTACAATAAATGGGCTAAACATGCAAAGCCACCAAAGAATTATGACACAACTGCATCTCAAAATGCTAAACTAACATTACACCCAGAAAAGTGATATAATAATAATGTCACTTCACCCACTTATGTTTGCTACACAGTCTGTTAGAAGCCATGAATACATTTATTTTAGTGGACTTACAATATTGCGAGCTGAGAAGTTTCGGATAGGATCCTCTGCAGCGAGTGAGACAGAGCTGAGCATGATGAACACAAGGATGAGGTTGGTAAAAATGTGATGATTGATGAGTCTGTGACAAAACACACGGAACCTAGAAGACAAAGGAAATACGACATAAACATCATCCTGAGAACATCAATGTGATATGAGGCACCACCTGTATGTATGAGTCCATATATACATAAAACTGAATTGAATTGAATGTGTCACATCTGTGTAAGTGCTGCGTACGGGTTTGTGCTGCTGAAGATGAAGAAGGCGCTTCCCTCTGGAATAGGAGTGATCTTCTCCTTCTTTACCAGCTCAGAGATGGCTGGCCGAGGCCCTGATGGAACTTCTGGATCCTCCTCCTCTGCTGCAGTGTCGTCATTGTCCTCCTCTTCCTCCTTAAGTAAAACGTGTGTCAGTGTTTATACCTCCTCAAACTGTAAAGATAAGTTACTGTATGATAATTAAGGATACCTTTTCATCTTTATCATCCTCCTTCTTGTCCCTGTAATGAACAGAGATAATGTTATGAATGATAAAGTGTAAGTTGAGCATACATCTGAGCATTTAAAGCTAACATTTAAAAAGATTTATGTCTCAGAGAAACATAGTGGGAGATCAAGCTGTCACCCTTTCTTGTCTCCTTCGTCTGTGTTGAGAGACTCTGCATCTGCCAAGTTGTCCACAGCGATAGCCAAGAAGACATTCAGGAGGATATCTGAGCAAAGTGTTCAGTAAAGGACGACCCTCTCGGTAAAAGCACTGCTTGCACTTTGACACTTTATTTTTTTATATATATAAAATGATGAATGTAGGGTAACTTGTGTATTGGCTGCTTCAGCAGTTTCAAGTGTGCTTGTATCAGTAGCAGAGGATACAGTTTCCACAGATGAAGAGGATGATGAAGTAAAAGCACACGATCATCCCAGAAGAGGAAGGGCCTCCGTACGCCATGATCCCATCATACATAACAGCGTTCCAGTCTTCTCCCGTCAGGATCTAAAATCAATTAATATTATTTATTTTTGCGGGAGATGCATCAACATTAGTGTGTCAAGCAGTTATAGAGGGTATATGTTGGCAACACTTTGTATTCACATATACCAACCCCCCCAGTGGCCGCTGCGTGGCCACTATAAAACCATTAACAGCTGCTATAAATGCGCAGAGACACCCAGAGAAGATGTGCATAATAAAATATGTATATAACTTATTGTATTGTACCTTATTTTGACTCTGCGGCAGTACACTAAACAATTTTAGGAATTTTCAGCAAAATTAAAATCCTGACGACTTCAAACAGTGAACAGTTAAGATTGAGTCACTGAGCGTCCCAAAAAGAATCTAAGGACAGTGTAACATACTGTACCTGACACTGTTTGGCACTAAGATTGCATTTATCTATTGTTTTTTCTTTATAGCCCGACCAAATACTAGACATTTGTTTCCCTTTTCTTTTACCTTCCATAGCCTGTACAACCCTTTGCTATAATTATTTCCAAATATGTTTGTGCAAACAATTGTACAACAGCTTTTTTTCAATTTTATCTGCATATTCAAAGTATTTTCCACAGGATACACCAATGGACAAATGCTGCATGTTGTGGTCGTGGTGTACAGTTATGTTATAATCTAACTGTAGATCACACTGTAAATACCTGAAACACCGTGAGAAGGGCTTGGGGAAAGTTGTCAAAGGTACTCCTTTTGGTCTGGGTCTCGTCGAAGTTGAACTTTCCACCAAACACCTGCATGCCCAACAGGGAGAAGATGATGATGAAAAGGAAGAGCAGCAGCAGCAGGGAAGCGATGGACTTCATGGAGTTGAGCAGAGACGCCACCAGGTTACTTAGAGACTGCCAGTGACTATAAAGAGAAACATGGAGCAGTGGTGAGAAGAGACAGGTGATTAATTGAACACCTTACATACTGTACGGTACACTAGACACACACGTGAGCGCGCGCACACACACACACACACACACACACTCAGCATGATATTAATCTTACCGTGTGACCTTGAAGATCCTCAGCAGGCGGACACAGCGGAACACAGAGATACCGAGGGGAGACATGATTTCCAGCTCAACCAGGATGGTTTCAGTGATTCCTCCACACACCACAAAGCAGTCAAAGCGGTTGAACAGCGAAACAAAATAAGCCTGTAGCCCGAGACTGTACATCTTCACCAACATCTCACATGTGAACAGAGCTAGCAGCACCTTGTTGGCCACATCTGAAACCCAGAAAAAAAGACTAAACATTAAAAAAATACAAATAAATGGAGAGAGAGAGAGAGATAAAAGGGGTTTAGGGTGACACGTTAGCTACGAAAAAGTAGCAAAGAAATAGTAAACTTCTGCCAACGCTAATTAACAAATAAAACATATATAATATATAAAATGTTCACTAAAATTGTAATTGTATTTAATTTACTCTGCATCTGATTCTGGATGTGCATCAAAATACAGATAACAACAGACAATCACAAGATACATAATACCTTTTTATTCAAATAATTAAGTATTCATGAGAAAATTGTGAAAATGTTGAAAGACTGTATCATCATGATGTTCAATATTAACAAATCCTCTAAAATGTTGGTTCTCATTGATGTGGGGTTGAAATTTCTACCCAATCTGAACCTGTCTTTGAGATGTCCTGCTAACTACTGAATGAATGGAAAAGACACGAGGTAACAATAAAACATTTTTTAAATTTATGTGGATTTTAAAACGTTGATGTGTACTGTAGTGCTGTTCATACCCTGCACTTGTGTCAGCCACATAGGCTGGTTGTAATGCTCTGATGATATGGTGAGAGTGTTGAGGAACACCAGAATGATGACCAGCCAATAGAAAGGCACCGATTTGACGGCCAACCGGCACTTCCTGCGGCAGAACCTGTTCCAGCGGCGCCAGCGCCGACTGCAGTAGAGGAAAGTTACGAATAACGCTAGTGTGACTCACTTTGCTTATAAATTAACTTAAAAGGACACAGGATCTGGTCACATAAATGACAGAGTCTAAACAATAGAATAAACAATCACATTAGTGTGTTATTAAGGAAATCACTATGGTTCGTTACCATTAATAGGAAAGAATGGAGAGGTGTAAGGGGGAACAGCCACAAGGGAACTGCGTCAATATATTTTTTGCAAGTCATACTGTACAGTAAATGAGCTGAAAAATACTGAGTAAGACTATTCTCTATAAATACCTTATGGTATATGCTGACTTTATAAAAGCTGTTGATTTATCATCTCCAGTAAAGTCTCATTAAAATACAGTAAAATGAAAGCCAAGCACTTACAAATACGAATCTGTATAATCTAATGCAGGCACAGACCCTATAGTATAACAGCTATATGCATCATGCAGAGACACCCACAAATATACTGACCTGAACTTTGACTTTGAAATTTTTTGACTGAAAGAAAGAAGAATTTGTCAAGTTTTACAAATGCAGGTAGTAGCAGAGATGTGTTAGGAGCAGTGATTGGTTAGTGGGCTTTATTGATAACGTAAAAACTGTCCAGCTGCAAAAGTCAGTATCACTACATTACGTATATATGTAATGTAATATAAACATGTATGTGAGTAGTTTTCTTTTAACCATCTGACAATGTTTCTTTTACCACAAATCAAAAGGTAAAGAAAGCAGCACTTAGAGGATAAAATGTGGTGACTGCTGTTTGTTGCTGAGAGACTGATGTTTTTTAAAACTCTATAGCAATGGTCACACCATAACGGACAGCAATCCATGGTACTGCAATCTAAAGTGAAATCTGTGGTCATGTTTTTGAAAACATGCACTTTGTTGTGCAAAGTGTTCTGCATTCTCACCACAGAGGTCCGCAGCACGGTGTCTTTTCATCCTCCCCGTTTTGATTCTCTGTGTTCACAGATTCTGTTTCGCTGGCTGGAACGCTTGCTGCAGCAACAAATAAAGCAGACATTTACCCCCCAAAAAAGAATCTTACGCACACGATTCTTCAGGTAGATACAGAGCAGTGCATCCCAGCGGGAAGAAGTGTGACAAGATATAAAATGGAGATCAGCTAAGATAAAAAGGATTACACTCTAAAAATGATATCCAAGTGCATCACAGTTATTTGATAGTGATTTTAAAAGACTCTCACATTGTTACATTGCAGCTACAAAACTTTGGACCTCATAGAAAGGAAGGAGCTAAGCGCTGTGGCTGTGCATCACTGTCATCATTAGTATCGTTAACCAAGTGCTGAAAGGGAGCTGACATGGGACAGGCGAGTGGACAACTGCTCTACGAGGGCTGACTGATGCAGACAATGAGGAGCAGAGGGGAAGAAGTGAACAGGCCGAGAAGGACAGAGCTCTTAAAGCTGTCTCTGAAATGCTACACTCAAAGTACTACCAGCGCTTTGGAAAGACTGTCTGCGCAGACAGATGATGATTAACTGTGTGAAACGTCTCAGTGCTTTAACTCGTACGAGGGAACGTAGTGTGTGCTGCTGCTAAGCTTATGTAGACGTGTTGGCTTTGATTCCCTGAGTGGTCGGACAGCTCTCAGCTCTGAAAATAGTGCTGACTGCTGGAGTAGTGATCTGGGTTTAGCCCTGTTTCCTATATTCATACTGAGCCCCTGCTTTTGAAATGGGACGTGGGAAGGAAACAGGGCGTGCCTGCTATCAAACGCAGCTATATTTCTATTCCTGCCTCATTTAATGGGTAAAAGACAGGCTTTTTTTCATTTAGAACCAGTAAACGTTTGAAAAAGAACAAAATAGGCAGGAAAAAAAAGGAGAAAGCTAAAACTGAAAAGGGCTGTGATGCTCGGACATGACGGGTTTAGCACAATAGTAAAACACAAAGTGATGAGGTATTACATTAGGCAGGCGCACATCAACACACACACACACACACACACACACACACACCCCAATCACTTAGGATGCTCCAACTGGAAACTGGAAATAAAGAACAGATCAATTATTCTTCTTTGATAGATGGAAGTAAAGCTGATTGGGGGTTTTTGTGTTTTTTTTTCTTTTGGCTCACCAGAGCCGCAGCATGGTAATTAAAAACAACAAAGACTTGGTACAAAGTAGTTGGTTTATGGTTGTCTTTGTAATTATTTATGGTATTTCTTATATTCTAATATGTTTAGGTTGTTTAACTTTCCTTTTCTTCTTTTAGCTTATCTTTCATAGTGATGGTACTTTGTGTAGTTTAATATGTTCTTATGTATAAGACAAGTTAACAACAGTTATTGCCATTACAACAATGGCAATTAACAGTTTGATTATTGAGAGAAAAAATGCCAGATTTTTTAGGATCAAATTCATCTGAGCATCAAACATACACACAGTCTCGTGCGCACACACACACAAACACACAAGAGCTAGAGAACACTGGCGGGAAACCACAGGATTTACCATGAGTGTCGGACGACTGGCTGAACCACCCAAACCTTCCTTTCTTCTTCTCAGTAAGGTCAGCCAGAGTCACCCCTTCATGTGTAATGCATGCAAGTCCATGCATTCAGACACAATGGCACAGCAGAGGGACATGGGGGGCGAGAATGGGCTGCTATCAAAATGGGTCAGAGCAGACAACCACCACAGGACAACAACAGTATTCAAAATATCAATATCCAACAATGACAAGAACAGCAGGAGCCAGAGGGACTGAAGACACTGAGGAGGGACAGAAGAACAACATGGAGAGCTGTTAATCACTGGAAGCTCCTGCAGGTGACGAGGCCCTGTACTAACACATTACAGTGCAAATTAAAGCATTTGCATATTAACATGTGAGTAGGAGCTCACGTATCATCGACAGACACCAAAAGCCAGGATGGATGCTGAAGAATAGCAGTATGGAACTCGTAACTCACAACAGCTGTAATGTTGCTACTGTAAAATAAAGAGCGAATAAATAACTTTATACATGAAATACAAGAAGGAAAAGACAGGTGGGAGAGGCAACAGGAAATGGACAGAGTACATCACAAAATGAGGGGAGATCGTAAAACTAGAGATCCTACGCTCAAACTATAAGATGAATCAGCTGCAGTTTCTCTGTTCTGCATCATGTGTGCTGCTTATATAAAGAGGATTTGGATTAAGAGTTTTTTACTGCTCAAGTAATATAAATATATATATATTTTTCCCCTTTGTAGATAAACTCTAGTGGTGCGCACAGCTTGCTCCCCTTCCATCAGTGACATACATTAAGCGCCTGTACAGCTCTGCTTCAAACACCTTTTATATGTTTATATGGGACACCTCTGGTGAAAGACTATCTCTTAGTCAGTACATGCCTCTATGTCTTCATGCAGGTATGTATCTATGCGTATATTATAATATAATATGGCACAAATATTGTCAATCATTTTGCATTTTTAAGGATAAGAAAATCCCATCATCAATTGTTATTAAATTGTCAATCTGCAGTGTTCATTACGTCCCACGGGTTATTTAATTACGTAGTCTCACGGACCTTTTACTTGTGGCCACATTTGATCAACCTGCTTCATCTGCTTCTGCTTCACTTAGTGATTTCCTACAATTCCCAGAATGGCTTTTAAAAAGCTTTATCGGACCCACATAAATTTTGCATGTCTTAAATTTAGCACTGTCTTATGGACTATTGATGCTACTGTTGATGAAGAAAGCTGAAGTTCTCTTCTCTCTGGTGGATTTCGTCCTGCATGATTGTTAAAAGTTAAAAGTTGATGCAAAGTCATCGTAGGGCTTAAAGAGGACACTTGAGTGTGATGTTTAAGATTATTGGCTCTTTTTCCTTGATTAACACCCTTTGTATTTGTGCTAGATATGGTTCATCATGATTGACCAGTTATCTGGGGCAGTAAGAAAAATAGAGCACTTCACACCCTAATGCACACATGAATGTAACAAAAAACACCCATTCTATTTTAAACAGTTTCATGGGAGAAATATTTCTCCTCCAGAGAGAAATTATCTTTTAGCCGATCCACTGTGTTTTCCTTTTTTTAAACTAAACTCCCACAACGACACATTTCTGGAGTCGAACCTCCATCCTGATTATATAAATGTAGGCCTAATTATAGTTGCAGAAATCCCAGCCCTCTCAAGCCAACAATAATACATACTGCTGGATGTTTGTCTTAATGTGGCAGGAACAGATCCATTTGCTGCACTGAAGGGCGCTTGCGATGCCAGTGCCGCATTACTCTTAGCTGCCCGACGGAGAGAGTGGGAGAAGGTGCTTACGGTTGCGCTTGCTCTCTTCGTCGGCCTCATCCTCGTTGTCAGGGTCGATGTCTTCAGCCTGAGTGATCCAGTCTAAATAACCCTTCAGATCCTCCTCCAGCTGCTGCTTCTCACGCAGCTTCTGGAAGTCTCCACGAGCTTTGGCCTTCTCTCTCTCCTTGGAGAACTCTCTGGGTTTGCAGAACCACACACAGACAACACACACAAACACATATAAATACACAGGGGTGCTTAAATGAGCAAAATCATACACACAAAGAGAAACTTACTTTCACAGCAAACGACAAAAAGATCTTTTCACACGAAATAGAAATAAATAATCTCTAACAATAGGACATTTTTTACTACACTGAATGAAGATAACCTGTATTTGTATTCCCTGTATATTGTCCATATTGTATTCTACATATTCACATACTTCAGTAACAACCCCTCAATGTCTTGTGTGTTTTTTTGAACCCCAGCCACTGGAGGGAGATGTACACCTTTGAAAGACAACAGCACTATATTTAGAGCCCGACAGTACAGTAGCTTATCCTTCAGGCGAGCATCTAAATCATACAGAAAAGGCAATTTAGATAGACAGATGGTTTTAGGAGACATGCTACATTTGCACAGCATCTAAATTCATAGATTATGCAAAACAACGACTGTGGAAACTACAATATGTACAGAAGACGGGGTAAATATATTCAGTGCATAGTGGGATATTGTCATTACTGAGAAAAATATGTATTTAAGCTGTGAAAATGAACACTGGAGAAGAACTGACACAAAAACAAAGATACTTGATGATGAGATTGAAAAGCAGAATTTAAAAAAAGTTGATGCAGATAATAAAGTACGCCAATCTAAATTGATGATTATGTTAACCTTGTTGGCTTTAAAAAAAAAAAAAGAAGGCTTTGCTGGCTGGTAAACCATCCAGAGTTAATTCTACTGTAATACCCCACCCCCACTCTGCAGAGCTGGGAAAGCAAACTGGGGTTTGAGAGAGCTTAGGAGCGCAGAGGGAGTGAAGGGCGAGGAATAAGATTAATTTCTCTCTCAGGAGGTTGGGTGGGTTGAGGATGGGGTGGGGGAGGAAACGCTCACTTTGCAGTTGCCGTGGAAAGGACGTGATAGTTTGACGCCAACAGAGGTCAGACAAGAACGCCTGGGAAGGAATACACATCTATCTCAAAACCCTAACGTAGAATAGCCAATCACAGGTTTCACATCTCAATATTTTTGTGTCAGGATCTGTGCATTTGAGTGGCTTTCATCACAAAAATCTGCAGCATTATAATATACTAATTTATAGGATAATACTTCTACCTAAACATAGCAAGCAGTGCCAAGGCGCACAACAAACCACTGCATACACGCTTTGCACACGGCAGACCAAAACCACTACACAATTTGTCTCTTACCCGCTAAGCACACCTAACACAAGGTTTAACACGAAAAAGGAGCCCAGTATGATCAGGCTAACAAAATAAATCCAAGGTGTTTCCCATCCGATGGCATCGTTGACCTACAGGAGCCAAAAGCAGCTGGTTAACAGACAGAAACACAGACAGGAACAGAGAACCTCCGGCCTGAAATCAAGCAGAGGGTCTCTGTCTAAGAGAGGAAGGTGCTTACCCGCTCAACACACCCAAAACCAGGTTAAGCACGAAAAAGGAGCCGAAGATCACAAGACTGACAAAGTACACCCATGGAAGCTCTAAGCCCATAGCATCGTTCATCTGGAGGAACGAGCATCACCACAGAGGAAGGAGAGGAGTGGGAAGAGAGAAAGAAAAGAGTGACATAAACTGTTAAAGGTAGAAACTGTCAGAAAAGAAGAGCAGAACAAAATTAGCTTTTTCTTCAGATGAAGAAGAACAGAGATCTTGCAGGAAAACTAAAAGTGCCAGGATAGCATCATGCTGTTATTGTGAGATGTTGAATGCATTCAATCATTTAGTCAATCAATCATATCAGAGTGATAAGAGCTGCCTCAGGAAATTATCAACAGCTTCATCATCAGAATGTCAGTCACATTACTTGTGTGTGTCTGATCTGAGTAGACATTTAAGCTGAAGGCGTGTGACAGTCACAGGATATTGAACTGGGAGGGCAGAGCGAGAGGCTCACCCAGTACAGCACGTCCGTCCAGCCCTCCATGGTGATACACTGGAACACTGTCAGCATGGCAAACAGGAAGTTGTCAAAGTTGGTGATGCCACCGTTGGGACCTTGCCAGCCTTCCCTGCACTCACTGATGTTGACGGCACATTGCCGTCCGTGCCCTGAGATCGCACACGGAGCTTGTTCGTCTTCTGCTATCGCATCTACAGGGAGAGGGGCAAAAACCTGTGTTTGTAATCATCAGAAATTGTCAAGGTAACGCTGAAAACGACTGCATTTAAAATAATAAATGATTTCAAACAAGAGTGTCAAACTTCAGGCTGCTGGCCACCATCCTATAACAATTTATTGTTCTATCCAGCCTACAAATCTATTTCTTTACATTTTCCTATTCTGATTGTCCCCATCCTCTTACTTTAGATGTTATCATTTACCTTTCTATGAAGATAAAAATGGCTTTTTATTTCACATTTGGCATTTAGCAAGCTGCAGACCGTGTCAGCATAAACACCCGCTATGACCAACAGTACCGTACACTTTCTGAACCTTAAAGAAAGGTTGAACATGCAGAGCAGCGCAGTGTACGAGGGAGGGAGGGAAACAACAAACACTGAGTGTTTAAGTAGCCCCCCTAGGAGAGAACAACCTGGCCAGTGGCCACCAGCTAATTTAAGTTTAGGACCCCTGATTCAAAGAGACTCGCAATGTCAGTTTGTAAAATGTAATCACCCGTACGTGACATCCACAGAGACACTGAAAGAAAATGGTGAAGTAACACGGCAACATGTAAGTGTCTTTAGGCTGTGTTTTTCTGTCTGTACTGTAGATATACTGCAGGAGTGTGTCCTTTGTGTCATTCAACTGGAAATGCACTGATCACGTTTTATTCCCACATAAAAACTGATTTAAATAAAATGATGGGAAACCTTCTTGATGAGTTATGTAGAACATCCGTTAGGCTGGGCACACATACTTTGAGATTAAACATTAGACAGGTTTCACCTTCAGAATCAAGTTGAAATGCATGTTGCATGTTGTTGAAAATACAATGCACAATAGTTTTAAGGTCAGCTACTTTTAACATAAGACAGTGTTCAAAATACAAGGTGTATAGACTAGAAGTTGACTTGATTTTAGATGTAAAAGAGCGTACCTGAGCCAGGAATAAAGCAGGTTGCGTGCATTTTACCGATGAAAAGCTCCAGGCCGATAATAGCATAGATGATAATGACAAACAGGACCAGGAGGGCGATATGAAGGAGAGGGACCATGGCTTTAATAATGGAGTTCAACACCACCTGTAAACCTAAGCAAGGAGGAAAATAAACACATTATATGAAACTTGGCCGTACTTACAGGCGTGTGGATGAATGCACAGTAAAACAAAAATGCAGCTACAAATGTCAGATGCTGCCAAATATTAAGTCCTGTGTCTCCAGATAGTCCAGCGGTTAGCCCTGCATGATCTTGATCACGTCTGTTTACACTGTGGACAACGCTCACACTCATTTAAAATAGTAATCATAACTGTATAATTATTTTACAAACTGTTGAAAGTATATAAGTCATGATGGTTCACATTATAAAGGCTAATGATGTAAATATAAAACATTAACATTTAAACATACAGTATGTGTGGCAGTGTGGGATGATTATACTGTATGAATTCTATAAAAAAGAAGGAAAAAGAGACACCTATACAAATTGATATCATTTTCAGTATATATTTTAGTACATCTACACATAGTTCATAAATGTGTCAGAAGTGTTTACTCTGAGTATTGTTTGTTTTCTATCACACCCGGAGCTCATATCTCTAGGGCGCTGATTTAGATGTTGATGGTACATAGACCATCTGGATTCGTCATGTGTAACCCTTCAACCTACAATTCACTGGGGCTAATAAGGGCTAAGATATACAATGCATACAGCAAATAAGTGGTACATTTTGTGTATTGGGTTACATGGGTTGCCTGTGTTTTGGTATTTGCAGCTCAGCAGTAACTTACTCGGTACTCCTGAGACCAGCCGCAGGGGTCGCAGCACACGGAAGGCTCGAAGGGCTTTAACATCAAATCCACCTGGTTTACCCCCGTGCCCGTGCATTGCCTGAGGGCTAAGTTCTCCTTCTGCTTCGCTGTCTGTCTTTTCCTCTTTGGTCAAAATCTCCAAGACAACACTGAAGAGTCTGTCAAAAAACAAAGAAAGAACCTCACAGTTTTAGTTTGCCAAGGAAAACGTATAACACACAACAATGAGTTTGCATCTGAGCTGCTGTATTGTGTATTGTATGTTCCAGATGATCCTTATCTAAAATCAGTAGAGCTGAAATCAGCAACTAATTTGACGATTAAATGGCTCTGGAAAATTATACTGGGCATTTTATATTATTTTCATGCATTTTTAACAAAATCAAAATATCAATAATTCAAGAAAAAAATGAGCAGACTAATCAATAATGAAAATAATAATTTGTTGCAGCTCTAAATATATTTATTTTTCAATATGAACTCTATTACAGCAGATGGTTTATCAAGCAATCGACTAGATGTGCATTTTTCTTTTGTCTTACTGAGACACAGTTTCAAAGACTGAGGGCTGAACAGAACAAACAGGATGTATTGTACAATGCATCACAGCATATTACAGTTTTCTATATTACAAATCAATTTTCTCTTTGTATTTTTGTGTTATTAATCTTCCAACACTTACTCTCTTAACAGCAACATTTTATAGTGCATTTACAGCTGATATGTTGTGGTTATTCTGTGGTTAATGTTGATAGTTTGCTTAGTTCTAAAAACAAGCACGAGGTAATAATGAATGCATTGTGTGTTACTTTGTTAATACAAAGTTATGACACTGAAAACTTGATTCAAATATATATAATAAGTTATTCCCTTCAGAAATGATTTGTCCTCGGGTGTTCTCTCACACATCAATAACGTCATTCAGGGACGTCTTGGTGGTTACAACAAACACCTTTAACAGTAACTATAATAATGTCCAGATTAAATTAATTAGATTAATTTAAAAACTTGTGTCATTTAGCTGTGAAACTATAATATAATACGTGTCATCAGTTTACTTTACAGCAACCCACAAACCATACTGATATCACCAGGACACAGTTGGATTAATAAGAGGCCTACACATACATGAAATACAATGCACCCTTAATGTTAACAGATGATATAAAAACTGGTTACGAAACACTGTACCGGTAGGTTTCACATATTCATCATATTTTTTAAGATCTGACAAGATTATTGTCAGCTATTTCTTTTCAATATAAAGCCAAGGGTGATGCTGAAAGTGCAGTACAGCAGCATCTCAGGCCCTCCATCTCAATGCCCAGTTAAAAGTATACAAACAGCACATATGTATGCCGTAGCAAAATGTAGTAAAAAAAAAAAAAAGGTTTTCTACTGTAGTCACAAAGTGAAATCAGCAGTGAACAAGTCTCTCACCATGAGAGAGGACACTTCATTACAGTCAGTTAGACATTCCTCACCTAGCCAAGAGGGGAAATCATCTCGACACATCACATCAGAGCTGTGGACTCAAAGCAGTGAATGAGGCTGCCGATAGGGGCTGGAAGGAGTTCTGAGGGCCTATAAGCGCAGTCTGCTCAGACTTATGTTATACTGAGTCACAGCTGTAAGACTGACCGCCTGCCACTGGGGTTTCATTACTCATCCAGTCATGTTCAGAAGAAATCCATCCCACACATCGACACTCTTTTACTGAAGATAACTGAGGAGAAGCACTTTCATAAAAAGTGATACATCAAATTTCTTTACCAGTCGAGCTGGATAACTTCAATGTGTCTCTTTAATATTCACGAAATCATGCCAGTGCCATTTACTACAAACCACATGTTCTTTACAATCGTTTTGTAAACCAAGCTACTGTGTTCTAGAAATGTGAATGATTTTTCTGCGGTTTTAGGCATCCATTGGTTTAAATGTATGTCTGTACTGTATGAAAATCAAATAGCAGACTCTTGAAACTCTTGCAACTCAAGCAACTTTCATGAGTTTGATAACTGATTTTCACACTGTACAGAAAAGAATGGAAGCATTTGCTGTGTGGAAAAATATGCATTCAAATATATAAAACTGTACAACAAAGCACCTTATAGATTTGTTGAAGGAAACATACTTACATATCCAGCAGACACAAGGCAACATTAGGAATTTCAAACCAATATTCATTGACCCCCATGCTTTGTTTCGGTGTCTACCAACTCCTGAGGGAAATATGTGGCTCTCTAGCTGCTAAATGCTCCACTACAGCAAGTCACTAACTTTGTCTGTGCTGTTTACAGTGGGTTTATCTGAGCTTTTTGCTGAAAACAGCTGCCAGCTGCTGAGAGTGAACCAAAACAGTAAAGCTGCAGTCCGTAATACCAAAACAATGAGTTAAAAGAAACTAAAACTTTCCCGAAAGCTTAACTGCAGATTAGGGTGATAATTCTTTATGTTTTTTTCACAATTCATTTACACTTTCACATAACATATTTAAAATAGTGCAGCTTTAAGAATACATTATTTTTAGTTTAAGAGATTTAAAGACACCAGAACGATCCTTTAAGCATCCTATCTTATAATTACTCACCTCCACTTACGTTCAGTACATTTTCTTTTACATGACCTTACTCTTACCTCCTTCTTTGTTGCAAAGCTAATTTACATTTCTGACACCCACATTCTTTTAATACAATGATATCAACTTTTTATCAGATTTACTGTAACATTATACCTTCTATGCCTCAGATATTCTCCTCTCCTCTCTATATAAGAGCATGATTTAAACAAAAATACATTCAAGCCCCCGCACAGCAGAATCTTTTCTATCTAAAAGCTTTTTCTAACCTCTGTTAAACAATAACATGACCTATAATCTATAAATACAAAACACACAAACATATTGAATCCTGTCATGACGCGGACTGAACCTTGACCTTTGATATAAATGTATTGACACAGCTACACTTTGACATTAGACACTGGCAGCATTATCTTAGTGTGTCACTTCAGTGATTTAGCATCAACAGTCACTCTTCATAGCAGGAGTGGGGGTCTTTGCATGTGACTGCATAGCAGATCAGCCCCGCATGCTGCACACAGACAGAGATTTGACCCAGCTACCTATTGGACTGTGCGTGTTAGAAGAGAGAAAGAGGGAGGAAGACAGAGGATAAAAAAAAGACAAGCTGTGATAAGGATGAAGATAACAAGAAGAGAGTGCGCAGGAGATAGGAATGAGGGCAGAGTGAGGTGGGGAAGTGTAAAGCATGAAGTACAACCATTTGAGAGATCAAAATGGAAGGAAAGGACGTATAAGAAAGAGCTGCAGAGACAAAGCAGAGCAGGATTGGAGAGTGTGAGAGGAAAGGAGAGGGAAAAATGGGAGGGAGTGTTGGAGAAGAGATGAAGTATGGAGAGATGGTGACTCACTCCAGTGGTGGTAAAGCTCTGATGTATTCTCTCTGTCTTTTCTGGGTCATATAATGTGGGCGTATGAGGGTCTTTATTAGCACTTGGCCACTTGGAGCAGAGGCTTAAGCAACTTTCACTTTAACACAGACTGCCTCTCATAAACACTGTAAACTGCAACTGTCAAACTGAGATCAAAGTGCAAATCCAAACCCCAAACTAAAATAACAAATCCTTGTGACCTGGTCTGCAAAATAACACATTGTTTGGATCTGCAGGCACACTAGGTAATCAAATACATTATATGCTATGTTTAAGTTAAATAAATCAATTGACTTACCCTATGACGACAATGACGAAATCCAGCATGTTCCAACCGTTTCGCACGTACGCGTTCTGGTGCATCACCAAACCATAAGCGATAATCTTCAGAAAGGTCTCAATTGTAAAAATGATGAGGAAGGCATACTCAACTGTTTCCTGCAGACACACAAGAAAACAAAAAGAGAACAATAGATTTTTAATAGATGTGATTGATTATCATAAAAAGCACGAGCATGGTATTAAATTATACATTGTAATATGTTACAACACACAAATGGATAAAGAAATGAATCTCAACATTTCATTCCAGGAATATGCTCTATGAAGTAAAGACTAAGAACTTTATGTGGAAACCAAATACGATGTCTTGTATTTTTATAAATACATTAGAATGTTGTCAGTAAGCCAGACCGAACCAAAAACCAACCTAAATAGGTGCATGTTTATTACACAAAGACGGCTGCAGTGAGGAACGCTTTGACAAGTGGGATATTTTTGGATTTGCTAGTTAAGCTTGTTGAGCACAAAAACAGGAGGATGAATGGTAACAATATAGTTCACCAGTGTCGCAAGTTGATTTCCTTTTACATTTCAAAGGCCCGTCAGTTCAAATGGTTATTTGGTTCTCACACGTTCCAACACAGCACATTTTCACAATATGAGAAACCTTGACTAGGTGCGCAAGAATATTCTGAGTTTCAATCTAGTTAAGAACATCAGTGTTTTTATTTATCATGTAATGTCAAATTAAGACAAAAACACCAGAAGCTGTTTATGCTTTATGATGAGCTAACTGTTTCTAGTCTTTATGTTAAGCTAAGCTGCAGGCTCTAGCCTTATGTTTTACTTACAGACATGAAAGTGATATCTTTCATCTAGTAGCTCTGGAAAGAGAACAAGTGTACAAACTATTCCTTAACATTTTGTATTCTGTAACCTGACTGTCCTTACTGTTATATTACTATATTGGTCTATTCTGTACACACCATGTCTGTCCGTCCTGGGAGAGGAATCCCTCCTCTGCTGCTCTTCCTTCCTGTTTTATTTTACTTGTTAAAGTTTTTATGGAGATAGTTTTATTTTATACTGTAAGGTGATGATGTAAATTGTAACATCCCTTGATTTTTAACTTGACTTGATTAGGGGATGGGATATAGCTGGTTTGGAAGCAATAATCAATATTTAAATACACTGCTCATTTGATAATTGATATATATATATAGAATTGAAAACCTTTTAGAGCTGTAATATAATACCTCTGACATCACTTCAGAAGGCTGCAGATTAAATCTGGTTTAATTTAGCTAATAAACGATAATGTATGAACAATGATGCCGTAATTGCAAGACAAGCTGTTTTATTGACTTTTTATGACTCCATTTCCACTCTTTATGAGTATGCACAACATGTAATTGATAATTTTCTGTGTGTAGTCTGGAGGAAGCCTCGTGAGCATTGTGCACAGGCCCATCTGAATTCTTGATAGGTTTACATTGCCGCTGCCCGCATGGCTCAGTCAAATAGAAGAATGCATAGTTCAGCAGGTTAGTACCCTTTGTCATATGGTGATCTTAGCTCTGTGACTGTGTGAGAGGAACTGAGTCGTGCCTGTAGACATGAACACTCGCCCTGTGGCAGAGGAGGCCCTGGGGTTGACGAGAAACGTGTATTATGCTGTGTGGTGTCCTGCTCTGCATTAGTTATTATGTGCTGTTAGTGTGCATTTTAGGACATAAACCTGTGATGTGTATGTGCGTGTCTTTGAGTGCATGATATATAATGTTGTGATTTATACCTAAGAGAAAAGCAGCAAGTGAAGTGAACATGTTAGCTGCTGATAATATGCATATACTGTATGAGGAAATGAAACGTTCTACAGTAGGTCTCTTTACAGCACAAATAAACTCAGATGAGTCAGAGATATTTATGGTCATCCCCAAAGGCCTCTTTCCTTTCTCTCTTTCTCTCTGTGTCTCTCTACCTCTTTCTATTTCTGCTCGCAGTTTAACGTGCTGATGATTGAATAAATTGCTGGTTAATTGAGAGGGAATGGTTATCATTTGCTATTATATTTAACATCCTTTCACGAACCAGGAAGTGGCAATTTGCATAAATTTGCTTTGCTTTGGGAAAGCTGAAACTGTTCTGACACCACATTACATGCTGGTTTCAATATCTTTGCAATTATTACTCAATTATTGCTGTAGACCACACAGAAGAACATATTAAATTACATTTTGTTATTCTAAATTCACATAGAAAATGTGTCCACATTGTGTTACTTAGATAGATAGATAGATAGATAGATAGATAGATAGATAGATAGATAGATAGATAGATAGATAGATAGATAGATAGATAGATAGATAGATAGATAGATAGATAGATAGATAGATGATGAATTGATAGACAGGTATGCATATTAAAAAAACACGCTGAATAAGTTTGGTCTGTAGAAGCCTCTAAAATAGTTTGCTTGTCTCTCCGTCACTCCTGGTATGAATCATTCGGTTCTCTCTGCTCCCTACGGCCTGAGCTTGCTCTGTCAGAGAGGCAGCAGCCGAAAGCTTAACTCAACCTTTTACTTCAGTAACAAAGAGGCCCATGTCCCTTATTGTGGGCTAAGTGCTTCTCACAATCTGCAGTAAACTGTTGGGAAAACGAGCCCCGCAGCCCACAGTGGTCTTGCATTTATGGTGTCTGTGGAGAACACAGAGCAGGGGATTAAGGACTTCCTCAAGTGGAAGAGGTTATTATCTATATAATAATATATATGTATGTGAGTGGCTCTTAGCATTTGTCTGTATTGTGTATTATAAGAACCCAATGAGCATCCCATGTGAAAAGTTAAATGACGGACAGATATTGTGAATACCAGCCTGTATGCAGTGTTTACGTTGACTTGCCTCGTGTGTAAAGGATAAAGAGGGCCTCTCTGTGGTCTCATGTCTCCAGGGTGGTCCCAGGACTGTCCTGAACAGCTGAGTCACCCTGTAGTGCGTCCGCCCCCAGCATCTCACACATCTCACTGCACGGACATGCACACACCACCTTTATCTAGCTACATGTGCCTCTGTTGTCCGCTTTACTCCCAATCGACCCCAATCTCATGTTTTGATGTTCTTTAAAACACCCAGCGAAGGGCACAATGCCGAGTTACATCACTGGTTCCAATCTCTGCATACCCTCTAAAAATCATTTTATTCAGTAGGTTTGTCCCTTTTTTAACCTCTCTCTCTCTGTCATGCATCAGCGAGCAAGAGATCTCTGACTGGTTGTTGAGCCTGGTGAATAGTGAATCTGTGTTTTAACCCATTTAGTGCCATGTTCTCTTTATTTGTGCCTTTTGGGGTTTTTTTCTTCCACAGACACACTGCTGAGCAGCAAAAGATAACTGGCTGACAACACCTGTGCAAAGTTGAGCATCTTTTTCACCTTTAAGGTAGAATAATGCCAAGCTTCAGTTAATTTAGATAGAGCTTCAAAAACAAAAAATATGATAATCGACAATATGTAGGACAACCACAAAAATAGATAACTATATGAAAGGATAACTAAACTTGCATGAAGACTGCACCTTACTGCATTTTAAACTCACCATGAGACACTGAGCCATTCGACTAGAAAATACTGTGCAGTAAATTATATTATGAGGAACCAGAGTGCACATTGAAGTACAGTATGTTTACCTTACTCTGCTTGTACCTCAGAGACAGAAACCACAAACAATATTATCAAGAAAATACTGTGAACACAAGCAGGATCCAAACTAACAAATGTCTCATAGATGTCAAAATACCAATAAATTAAATGTCAAATAGTAAAATGATTGTTAAAGAAAATGGGTTTAGTGATCATTGTATAGCTCAAGGTTGCCAGTTAACATGACTAGAGTATCATGTTAATTTAAATATAATAATGTCAAGTTAAAGCTTGGACATGAAATTCAAATTTCCTAGTTTTGAGGAAAAGCTGTTCCAGATGGCAAACATCTGCCAGAAACAACATAAACTGTATATGTCATTGATTAATTTCTCAATTATTTTCTCAATTATTCACCTAATCGTTAGGTCAATTAAATGTCAAAAATGTTGAATATTAGCCATTACAAATTCCTAAATTCCTTTTTATTTCAGCCAACAAACCCAAAGATTTTCAGTCTGCAAGCATGGAGGACTGATTAAACCACAGCTCTAACACATGTATGTGCATTTTCTAACAATTGCACTGTGCAGGTTATTTCATGTATTTCTGATTGCATGACCACCTGAGTGCTTCTGCCAGCGCGTGCATGAAAAGCCACATCTGAGCCCACAGTCATATGAGTCAGAGTGACATCATGCATGTTTGATATCTGTGTGCGACCACAGTGCTTATGAGCAGAGCAAACACAACACAACAAAATAAAACCAATGTCAACGCAAGCCATATTTAGTACAGAAAAGAGTACATATACAACCAAACAGCACAGTGAGACAACACAGCAGCCCATACATGACTGTAAACCGACCAAACATCTGCGGTTACTAACCATGGGACAGTTGGAGAGCAGATATCTCCAGAGTGTCACAAAGACGTTATAATGTCATTTTGGATCTGATTTTGCACACAATGAGCAGACATATATTCTGTAGGACTTCCCACATCACTCTTCTGCTCCGTCTCCCTCCCCCATGCTCTCTCCATTTCCCGCTAACTCTCTTTCCTTCCCCTGTCTATATAGATCAGTCAGTGCCATCCAGCCAAGCCAAGGGGGGTGAGGGCAGCCAGCATTTAGTGCTTCTTCACCACCTACTCCTGCAGGTTTGCACAGTAAATAAGTGTGCTTGAGTGTGCAGCCTATATTGGGATGCCTGTTCGAGTGCGTGTTATAGATGGGTTTTGTGTTTATTGTGCGTCTTTTTAATAAGACCTGCTACATTACCAGCGGATCCTACGTGTCATTTTTACATTTTATTACAGTTTTTTTTATAATTTCCTGCCATTTCTCATCAGGAAACAGTAAATGTCTTTTAAGAAATTCATCCACATTTGTCTCTACATTGTGTCTCTTGTGTTTAATACTGAGTTACTGACTAAATCCGACAATAACATCAGTGACGAAATGTCTTGTTTCTACTTGAATGCATCACATTGAAATCCAGCAACTGCCTTACAAAATGCAACATACTGTACTGCACCTCTGTTCTTATGCCCTGTTCTGCACATGTATTTGTATGTACAGTATATAAATATTTATTTGTGTGTAGAGCATGAATACACACAGGTTCGTGTGTGTGTGTGTGTGTGTGTGTGTGAAGCACTGTGGGGGCGGGCAGGAGTTGTGTGAGGATGTGGATGTCACTCTGCCAAGGAAAACCCTTGAAGCGTAGGTCATCTTCAGTATATCCACACTACCAAGTGAATGTCTTCACAAAGAAAGAAAACATCACACTGAATATTTGTTGCATAAGCTTTGTGATATATTACTTAGTTTTGCCCTAAACTTACACCATCGACGCAGGATTGAACAGCGATGTAAAATATGTTTTCTCAGTTTGTGAGTTTGTGAGTTTCTCAGCTGCGGCTGTCAGAGACCTTACACAGAAATACCTCAGTGAAGTATCACTAGTATCACAGTATTTCAAAGCCGTCGTCTACAATACAGCACGACCTGTGCAGCCATGTGTCTGTCAGCCGAAAGGATTCAATCTGCTGAGATTGTAAAGAGGTTTTCAAAGTTTCATCAAAGCTTCTCCTGATGTTGTGCCAGTTGTGCCAGTGTATGCATGTGGCTGTGAGTGCAGAGAAAGAGGCGACTAGTGAATCTGCAACACCTGACCGGAATAAAGATTTGGAAAAAGAATGAAGCCCACACACTCATATCTCTCTTCCAAATATGGACACACAAACACACACACACACACGCAGAGACACAATGCAAATAACAAATGTAAAGAACTGTGATCCCCTCGTCTCCACCCTCTTGTGTTTCTTTCTTGTTAAACATTTGCAAAATGAACCTCTCAAATATTAGTGACATTATCGTGGAGTTAATCTGTAAGACACACACGTTGTGCTTGCAGATGCGTGGCCATGTAAGCACATATGACACACAGTAGCTGTCATGGAAACCAAAACAATGACTGAAATTAAAATAAGATGAGCATGATTAGGAAAGGACTATCAAGGAAGACTGTCTCCATTGTTCTGTCTGGGTTTGCAACATCTATTTATTGTTCAGTCTGCAACAACTCTTCCCAGTTTGATTTGGTGTCATCCTCAGTTATCATGCCTCCCATGTTAAATTCATCTCTCTCACTCTGTCAAATTCAGTCTCCCTCACATACACAAACCCAAACATGCACACACACACACACACACACACACACACACACACACACACACACACACACACACACACACACACATTGGGAAAGTAAGCAACAGTACAAGTATAAATAAATATTTGGATGGAACATTTTTATAATTTGAGTTTAATGGTAGCAGGTGATATGATACAAGTGTATACATTTTCCTTTTTCTAAGTATGTAAGAGAGAGCTGCTACTCTACTGTAATTTCGGTAGTGCTGTTTTTATGATACAAACAATATATGTTTTAACGCCATGCCATGACCCAACCATTCTGTTACACTTCAAACCAAAGGAAACAAAAGACCAGAGAGAAGCAAAGTCCAGCTTTCTTTGAGCGCTCCCTCACTGATGTATTCAGTACATGTACAAACAAATCTTTGCCAACAAATCTTCAAATTGAACTGACTATATACTGAATCACCATTGTCACTGAACGAATCAGTAGCTTTTAACAGGGGCGATTCCCTCATTGGTGACTGAGAGTAATGTCAGCTATGACACAGAGTATGTTCCTTCCTCATTAAAAGCATATTTAAAGACTACGAAAGCCACAGAAACAATCATAACTCTGTCATAAATAATTGGCTGCAGAGCTTCTATAGGCTAGTTCTGTACTGAACTGAAAGTGACAGCTTGGACCACAGACAGACATCTCCACTGTTTTTAGAAGTTGTGTTTGACTCTCGTGTTTTGTCATCTCCATTTGGGCGAAGAGGTGCACACGCCTGAGAGAAGATATTCATCACAAAATGGGTGTACATCTACTTGCAAATCAGCCAGCAGTTTTAGTGCAATGCAGCAAAAGGTGAGCAAAGTAACAGAATCACAAGAAACACAATAATCTCTTACGCAAACTGGTTACAAACCAAAAACAGACTTTAACAATAACTTTTGTGCATTCGTGGACTATTCAAGTGTCGGTGCACTGCTGCATAAGTGTGCAATATAACAGGTACTATGTACACACTGAAATGTTATAATCCTCTGATTTATTATAGTTTTGCTAGCATACTGTATGTATTTTTACATGTATTATTAGTTATACAATTGACCAACCTATGTATGTACTTACTGCCATATGTATTTGAACTTATTTATGGCAACATCATATTCTATATTATAATGTTGTAATATTTAATCTTTTAACTGACTTAACAACAGATTGGAGTTGCAGCTGTAATTTTGCTGTTATAAAGACATAACTTGAATATTTTGTGGGTTTGTTATAAAGTCCAAATATGTCAGAACGTTCAATTGTGTTAACTAGAAAATCCTATTACATATTATATGCATTACTGAAACATTAAATTGAGAATATTAGCAGGACAAAACAACAAAAAATAAAGAAACTACCAAAAAACACAAGGATCATTGAATATTTTGTCACACATTGTATTTTTTGGTCATTGCATTGTATTCATAAGAAATCACGTGTTGTTTATAGAGCCTGAGAAATAAATCATTAATTCATAATTTGTCTGTTGTTTGCCTTTAAGAAGGACTGTTTGACGCACCGTGCACATGCTCTACTGTACTTTATCATGGCTGCACAGTCACACAGTTTCTATACAAAGCTAGCACAGCTCTGACTCCGTTTTTACTCTCTATTTCTCTGATTCTTCCTGTCTCACACACACACACAGTGTGCACACACACGCAGAAATACACATTCAAGATAACAAGCAGGGACAGTGCTAGTGTGAGCCACAAATGAGCAGTTACGTTAAGTGACTAAACACATACTTTTACCGTCATCTCTATGGGAGTCCACAGTCCAGACGTAGCGGCTTGTGCCAGCCATTACACGCACACACACACACAAACACACAGCCAACTGCTTTATTCATCACACACATTCACATTTACACTTTTCTTTACAGCCAAAACACTTGCACTGCTCATATGGAAATACATGTCATCAACTCTCCCAGCGTAAACTCGAACTGTAGAGTACGATTACTACATCAAAAGAAAGACTGTAGCAAACAGCTAGGAGTGTTTAAAATATCACAATGGCAGGTTGAGTGTTAAATTGTCAATACATACAGGACGTGGTAAATTAAGGGGGATTACCTGAAAGATTGTGATGCATGTTGACCAAACGTTTCTAAATCAACCAATCAGTGCCCTGAGATAACTTTGTTATGATATGGCGCTATATAAATAAATTGAATTGAATTGAATTTAAGTGAATCAAGCTCAGTGTTTATGTTAATTAGTTTGTCATTCCACGAACGCACAGTTTACCTGGCACAGAGCCTATGGAGCACTACATAAGGGAAATATTGCGGTAGAAGATCAACGTATAATATGTGTTTTACTATTGTGATATTGGTTTGTCTATGAGTAGATTGTAAAGCTGGTACCGCAAGGCACTTTAATGCAAGAGAATAACAAAAAGCAAACTGTACTGGAGTGTGAACCCGAGTAAAATTATTCCTATTTATTGTAGACATTCTTAATCTTGCATCCTTAAAATAGGTTGAAAAAGCAAGATGGAGGATATTATGGCGACACTGAAAATATTATCTTATGTCAGATCAAAAGCAAAAAACAAATTTAGCTCCATTGTGCCTCTGATAATCTTTGACAAGAAACACCGCAATCTGGTGGATGCCTCTCAGTGGCTGGTTGTCACATTGAAGCACTTGGTGACTGTGATCAGTCAACAGGCATTGACTGCGAGTCACAAATTTGGCAGTGTGATAGTTGTTGGTGTGCATTTACATCAGAAATGACTTCTTCTTTGTTGGTAGTTGCTCATCTTGTGGTACACAGTGTGTGCATTTCACTCCTATAACAGAGTTGCATGCAAATTCAACATTTATCAGCAACACTGTGCTGTTGTGCGGCTTTTGTCTTGTTGTGCAACGGGCCTGACAGTTCATTGAAGTCTGTGTTAAATTATGCGTGCTTTAACTGGCTGTCGATGTAAGATTAAGGGGATAACTGATGATAAACCTGTGTGATTAATTAATCTGCTGTTTATTTAAACCTGTGACAGGAACGTCTGCTGCCTGCTGGCCTACAGATGGTGCTGATGAACTATGGCCAGCATACGTTGAAATACAGGAGCATGCCATAGAGCTAAGCAATGTTTTATATAACTTGGTTTTAAAAGTGTTGCGCAACACAGGAATAACTTTCATGGTACACTATGATGGTAATGTATACCAAGACAAGCACGTGGTACCTGACTTTTCAGGATAAAACTTTGTTGTTATTGTTCGTTGAAAAAAAGTTATCTTATTAGTCAGCATAGCATGTTTAGTTTCTGTTTGTTCAACTGATTCAAAACTAATATTCAGTCTTAAATGTAGCAGCATTTTGTTTGGCAAGAATGTCAATTAATGAAATGAATGTCATCTCAATGAAATATTCTGTGTGTCCTAGTAGAAAACACAGTAACATTACATTACATTATTGGGAGATGACAAGCGTGTGAATGTCATTACTGTAAACAAGCTTCACTTGTTCATCTTAAACAGGAGGGACAGTTGTTCACAATGACCATCTCCCACCCCGCTCAGCTCTTCCTCTGTAGGCCACTGTTGTCAGGATCCAAGGAAACTATGTAACTAAACATAGTTACCAAAAATCCAAAAATTGAATAATGTACTCAATAAAACCAGACACTAATATGTGCAGCATGTGTGTTAATGTTTTGTTTATGTCCTCCTACATGAACAGCGACAGCATCAATTCACATGTGAAAAATTTGGCAAAGCCAGTCATGTTTTAAAGATACATTGTAAGAGCATCCAAATGTGAAGCTGATTCAAACTGGGAGTTCTCTGCTGGCATCCAAATGACCTGTTTATTGGTTTGCGCGCGGACATTTCCGTCTTTACATGTTTGTGTCCTTTTGTCCCCAGTAAAATAAATAAAATAAATAGCTCTGCGGCTCCAGGGTTATGCAATAACAGTGGTACTGGCAAACACTACATGATACCTGACGCAATTCCCTGCGTGTTGCCTTACGAAGGATGAGATGTATGATTCATATTCACCATGAAAAGGTCATTGTTTTGCTCAGCTACCTTCAGCAGGAGCTGCCTGGGGTGTTGAGTCTCAGATAGATAGTCAGAAATGACCTTAAAGCAAAGGAAAGACGGTTGCAGACTATTTGTCTGTCCCCTAGACAAGGTGGGTGTGGAGGAGACACAGTGACGTGCAGGATGGGATGTGTGTGCACTTCCTACTATCGCGGTGAAATGACTAAACAAAGGAAGAGCAACAAAAGAGAGAGGGATGAAGGAATGACTGTGAGTTCCTGACAGGGTTTGTTGTCTTAAGTGCGTGTGCATGCGTGTGCTCGTTACGTCCTGTTACTCACTTGTGCCTCCTGGTGGCAGCAGGACCCCAATCTTTTGTCCTGCATTCCGCCTGAGGAGGAAATTGCTTTCTATTTATAATGAGCTACTGCATTTAACCAAGCCTTACTAACAAGACGGGCAGACTCATTCTATTAAGGCCTCTGTGACTTTGCAGCATTGCACTGTTCTATCTCGCAGCAGCTCTGCAGCACCTTGGCACTGTGTGCACAGCGTAACTGACAATGCACTAAGTGAACTGTCTACACATCCGCAAGCCTAGACGTTAGCCTGTCTGTCTGTATTGCAAGGGTTCTTGCTGTTGAAAATTACTTTTGAACGTGTCCCTGAGTAAAAACCTGCTTGCAGCCTTGTGATATAATTTGATCCTTGCTTTACACATCAGGCCTTTCAGCACCCCCCCTCAGGTTTCATATCAGCCCTCAGTCCACCTGTGAGGCCGCAGAGCGGTGTGAAATGGAAATCTTCACTACCGCCTTACCTGCTGGCTGCTATAGCAAAGCTAGCTCAGCATTTTTCTCTCTAGCACTCCTCCTGTGACTACAGCGGGAGTTCTGTAGAACAACAAGGCCAAGCTGGCACACCTGCCCTACAAAGTATTCTATTGTTCAACCTCTGCTGAAAAGGGAAAGACACTGCAGAATTAAACCAAAGTCCTGTGCAAGCAATGTAACGCTGCCTGTAGCGGACAAGGATCAGTATATGGATCAGCAAAAACATATTATATAGTGCAGTTAAAGAAGAAGCCATACAAGCACGAAGGAGGCAGTTGTGCATTTTTCTAGAATCTAAGCGTTGTCCTGAATATACTGAAAGGAAGCTACTCTGTGATAAATGATTTCATATCTAATCATCAGCATTGTTCAGGAAGCATGTAAGCGTTTGATAGGCAGCGCACAAAATGTAGCATTCTTATTGTCTGCTTCCAAAAATCCAATCTGACAGGAGAGCTGTATTAGAATAAAGTGACAAATATTACACAGCGATGCCCCAACTGTTTTGAACAACAGACATAATGATGCCATTATCACATGTTTACACTTACGGCTTTGGTTTGCATTATGAAGGCTGAGATCAGATGAAGAATGTAGCTTCTTTCCTAGCAAACTCAGTTATTTAGTTTAATGCCACTTGGTCATCACTAGAGTCAATAATGAAACACTCCCAGAGCTTTCTCTCTGCCAGACACCCTTGGATGTGACCTGAACACAGAACGAGAACGTGAAGCTCTGAACATATGGACATAAATTCTGACTACGCTCTGAATTTATTAACACTGCAGTTTTGCTCCATAATGGTTGTGTTGTGTTGTGTTGCAAATCTGTAAAAAGGCCCCAGGTTTAGAGGCTATGCAGAAAGTTAACAGTGTGAAATAAGCACCTGTCAACACTTTACATACGGCATCCATTATCAATCTGAAGCTGGGGCACACATTAGTGAGTGGCATCTGTCACTGAGAGCTGTTTAGCTCAACAGCCATTTAAAACACCATGGAGCTGCTGTTCAGCAGAAAGTATCTTCTTTCAACACTTAAACAAACCTCGCATTTATGCTCTGTAATAAAACATTTATTCGGTAGAACAAATTGTACTCAGCCAAAGGTTCAGCAACAGTGTGACTCCTTCTTCCCTGATATTGATTCTGATACACAACATATAGATCCGATATGATATGTTTTTTCCCTAATTTAAAATCAGTAAACCTCTCTATTACTACTAACTACTACTAAGCTAAAATAAAAAACATTTATTGAGAAGCACAAACCGAAATGAAACAGTGATGATTTGGTATCAGCAGCAGCTTTACATGCCAAAATTAGCTCAGCACAGAAAATGACCTAATGTGGACTGGTCATTTCTGGCAGATACATGATCCACTTAATAAGGTTAGTATGGGCACCGATATCTATCCAACAGGTTGGATTGGTGCATTGGTGCAAAGCAAAGACAAAAAGAGGGCTGGAGTGTGTGTAACTACTGCAGTCCAGCAAGTACAAAAAGAGTTTGCAGACTCAAATCTATTAGAATAGTCTTTAAACTCTATTACTGCTGCATTTATATACACAGTAGGGGAGCAAAATGCAAATGTTTTCAGCAATGCTTTCTTCAGAGTCCAACCAGCTTCACAACATCGTTCCAGATTCTTGTTCTATATGTCTGTGCACAATATCTTCCAGTTCTCACTCTTATGACAATCCAACTCTTTTAAACCTCACTCCCAAACTAATAGCATACTGTACTGTATGTACTGTAATAGACGCTGTAATGTCCCAGATGGCCCACTTTCCTCTAATGCACCACCGCTGTGTAAACAAACACCCCGAGGTCACCCTCCAGGAGGTCAAACTGAGAAGCAGTACACCTTACTTCTTTAAAGTGGAACAGACACACTTTTACCCACAGCTTGTAGCTTAATTCAGCAGGGTTTACAGGCTGAGAAACACTCCCACCGGTCTTTTACAGCAGGCTGGTAACCTTTCTCTAACATGTTCCTGCTCTCAGACGAAGCTTTCAAGAACATTCAAATGTCTGCAGACACACCGTGTAAACTTCTCATGAATCATTGAACACTACAGCAAAATTCTGCTCATGTAAGGGCCACGTTCTGCATGTTTGCCTGGCTTTTCTCGAGTGCACTCATCCTCAGCTGTGGAACAATGCTTACAACACTACATCACCCATAATTCATCACACAGACATAAATGCACAAGGTGCACAGAGTGGTGCAATGACGATAAATTCTAAAAATAGAAAGCTGAGTAAAACCTCGGTACAGGGATACTATGACATGATAAAGCACCAATGAGGATAGTTGTCAAAGTGTTTTTCTGTGTAGGCACAGCACATACGTCAAATCTACATTACAAAGCAATACACAGAGGACCCAATCTGTATGCAACATCTGCAAAATCTCTGACCATATCTTCATCTCGAGAGGGCGATACAATCAACCCTTGTCAACTGAAAGAGGATTATAAAGTAACAACGCGTTTTATGTATCTTGAAACTATTTAATAAGTAATGCAGGTGAAGGAAGACAACAGCAAGCGCAAGAGGAGATAATCTCCCATCTGTTTTCTCCTTATCACAAAGATAGATCTTTTTTTCATATTCCTAACAAATAATTCATTCATTCATTAAGAGATAACAACTCATACAACAACAGATAACAATTCAAGCCAGAGAGTAAGAAGTTCAGACGACGTGAGCTCAAAGAGTCCATATAAAAACTATGCAGAGCAATACCAGTCTGTCTTTGACTGAAACTGCTGAGTGTGCGTAGCAGCACCAAATGAATACATTGCTTATAATGAAATATACAGACTACTCACCAGGTCATGGTTTGTGGAGTTGGAATCATCTTCAGGGAAGGGGACATAAACAGCTAAGGCCATACAGTTGGCAAAAATAGCAATTAATATAAAGATATCAAATGGCCTGAGAAAAGAAGTTAAGGAAAACGCGGAAGTAAATGATGTAACATAGCAAATGAAAATAATAAATAACTTATCAAATCTCATGTTGTGACATTAAAACTTCTGCACTATGTGTAATGTGTAAACTATTCAGAAATCTAAATAAGTTAGATATAAAAACTAAGACATCGGAGGTCCCTGATTCTGAGTCTTTTTCAATGAGTTTTACAAACAAGATTTAAATGAAAAAAACTACATTCTACATTACAGTAACAATGACAGAGTGACTGTAGCATTACTGTAAATATTTTATACTGTAAAATGTGATAAAGCTATAACTAAATCAAACATCTTACATTTAGTTCATTCTTCACACTCTTCTGATCAGTCGAATGGATCAGATTCCATTCGCAACTGGCTGAAACAAACACACGCCAGTGCTGCACTGTTGCATGCAGTCCATGCAAAATAAAGTGGGACTCCTGATACGGCCACAGCTGCATTTCACACAGTGTACTGGTAGTCAATCCCCATTGACTTTTTTTTTTTCAACAAACACACAAATGGACAAGTGGATTATGAAATGTATCTTTGCGATTCACTTTAGGCAATCTCCTTTATAACATCTGATGGCTTTTGGGTGATGACAGCATCTGCTTGCATCTGCAACAAGTTCCACCAGACTGTCACACAGCTGTGTTGTACCAGAGTCCGTTTATCTACATACACCGCCAGTATTTTAGGATTCAGTGACTTTTGCTTCATCTTTTATGTGAGAAACATTTTCCTGCACCTCAGTTTAACATTTTCTAACTGGGACTCAGGAAAAAGATTTAAAAAGTATCAACTACCGTGTGCTCATCTTATAACAATACATCCGTTCTTGAAAACACTTCAGCTTCAGCTTGCATCAGCTATTAATAATACGCCGACTTGTGGAAGTCAAAAACAATCAGGCAAGGTCTAAACCCAGAGAAATTATTTTTGTTTGTTTGTTTTCTGTCTTTTTTTGTTGCCTTTAAGTACCCTTAGTCTGATACTTACTTTAAAAATCACCTGATGTGCCAGTCACAAATAATTACCATAGCTAAGATCCAACAAAGGTACACACAGGAGCTGTGAACAAGAACGGCTGCAACAAATTACTAACTAACTCGTTTTCATTATAGATTAACGTTGAACTAATCCATTAATCATTTGGTCAATGAAGGTCAGAAAATAGTGAAATCAGAGTTTCTCAGCACCCAAGGTCACGTCTTCAAATGTCTTGTCTTGACTGACCAACAATCCAAAACCTGAAGATATTTAATTTACACTGATATAAAACAAATACAAGAGTAAAATTCTGATTGATTAACACAAAAGTTTGATTGATCTTTTCAAATGGATAAATAGACACAATTGTTCAGCTCTGTGAACAAGTAAGGATCTTTGGCCAAATCTCACCACTCAGACATGCACCCACGACCACATGAAGCCACTGTAAAGGATACTTCCACTCCACCAGGCTGATGCAGGCCCTGCGTATGGGGTTGTTGAGGTTGAGGCAGAACAGAGCCCTTGGTGGCCTGCTGTTGGCGTTACTGCCCTGTTTCTTGCTTTTGGCATACTGCTGCCGCTTCTTCTGTGCCAAGGCACCGGCCGGGATGGTGCTGGACGCTGGGGCTGGCAGGGCAGAAGGAGCGGGAGGTGCCGCAGGGGCTGGGGCTGGGGCTGGGGCCGCAGCAGGGGCAGGGGTTGAGGCGGGAGGGGCCTCTGGGGCTGTGGGGGCTGGGTCTGGGGCGGGCCCGTTGGCGCTCATGGTGCGGGCGTGGCTCTGTGAGGAGCATCCAGCAGCATGGATCTGCCAGGGTAGACAGGGAGGCTAGAGAAGGGCAGAGTAGTCTGACCAATGAGCTGGCACGTCACCAGGTGGAGCGACTCTGGTGCTGCTGGCATAATTTGCCTCTGAAAATGAGAAAAGGGTGAAAAGAGATGGCATAAGTACATTTTACACTTTTTTAACAATAAAATAAATAACTGAAATTGCTTTTAAGTGAGAGCAGAGCACATTATCTGTCCTCAAATCACGACATAGCTCTAGAATAGACTTAAAGGTTCTTCTGCCTGTGAAGCTCTGAATGCCCTGCCATCACCTGCTGAAAAGCTACGCAGACCTCTCAGGTCATCTGGCTCTGATATTCTCAATTATTCTCAAGTCAATTCAACATCTGATGAAGCTGCTTTAGTTGTAATGCCCTCAGGATCCTGAGGACCTGAGATGTTCCCAGTGTCTTTAAAAAGTGTCTTAGAACATGTTTGCTTTCCTGTTGGCTTTCAACAATGTGCAATACATGGAACTGAAAAATCTACATGTGAGTCTTCCTGTATCCTTGTTGTGAATGGCTATTACCGTTATTACTAGTATTATTACTGCTAGTTTTATTATCATCATTCTCATTATTCGTATTATTTTATCTCTGTTGTTGTTCTTGTCCTTTCTTAAACTTCACGTAAAGCTGGGAATGAAAGGTGCTATGTAAATAAAGCTTTCACACACACATACAAAGGTTCAAAGATGGCAGAATAAAGTCAATAAGTCTTACTGAAGTGCACTTGTCTCTTGATGGATAAAGAGGCAATTTTTAACAATTTAGCAATTCCACAATGTGATAAAATGATTAATGTATCTTGGTGTACGATGCATCAAACTGTTAACATAATGAAATAAGCAGCTGAAGCTGAGATGCTTTCAAAACTACAAGAAGCACTGCAGGTGGGCCTGGCTCTGGTGTTGCCATCAAGAGCCCAAACAATCCAAAATGTCCAGAACCTGACCATAGGTTATTCTATGAGGAAAGATATGAAGGCAGATGACATGCCGCTCAAGCCAACACACACACACACACACACACACACACACACACACAAATTAAGCTGCAAATTCAGAGCTGCCACTCTCAGGCATCACTTGGTCACATCAGTTGTGTAAGTCCTTGAACTGCCAGCAGGCCCCGCAGAGGAAGAAAACAGAAAAGGTCACATTGCAGTGATGCTCCAAGAAGACTGAATCTTCATATTGCACAGAAAAATGTGATACGAGTGTTATTGTGACGCAAGACTGCACATCTTGTGGTGAATTCAGGCTGCCCGCTCTGCACGTCTCCTTTGTGCTACGCTGCTGCCTTCATGTAGCCGAGGCTAGTGAAAGCTCAGTACGTGAACAATGCGTGTTAAATGCGCTTATTTCTGGAATATTCATTTCGCCGCTGCGTCGACAGCGTCGGCCGTTCGCCCGCGATGCAAAGGAACAGTGACATTTCCACGAGCGATTCGTGACAAAACAAAACCCATCATCAAGCGTCCTCACATTTCTCCTTGGACACCACCAAGGTAAGATGTGGTGAAATCCCCCCCCCCCCCAAAAAAAAAGATGTGAAATGACAGCCTGACTCCGGGCGCTCATGGTGAAAACTGAGCAGCGCACGGGCGTCAGATGGTCCTCGCTGCTCAGCAGAAACAGCTGGCAACGTTATTACAGCAAACCTCAACCAGCGGTGCTCTTACACTCAGGGCTAATACAGTGGACAGACCGTCCACATGACCGGAGCCCAGCTCGTGGGAAAGATATGAGCCCCGACCGCGCTCTATAAAAAATGTCTCGTGCAAAGGCTACGAACCTCCTCCTCCGAATCCACAGAACGTGACAGCGTGCTGTCCTCTGACAATAAAGAAGGGGAAAAAAGGCATCATCATTGCCTGCATGCATGGGGGGGGGGGACGCAGCTATGCTAAG
>JAVQJL010052402.1:0-22342 GCA_036024295.1 Nannoperca obscura
ACACACACACACACACACACACACACACACACACACACACACACTAAATGTTGTCTTGAATTTGTAAAAAAGGGTCGTTTTCCTGCTGAATTTAAAACAAGAGACAGGTTATCTGTAAGGTGTCATTTCTGGTGTCACTTCTCTACAGTTACCTCTTAATGCATCCCATTTCATATACCCCAAATCAAATAAAACAAAATGACAACACAGCAAACACCTGGAGACTATCTCAGAAACACACACACACCTCGTAGGCTTCGTGTGTGACAGTGGGGTTGTTCTCGATCTCCCAGAGTCCCTCAGCGAAGCCTTTCCTCTTGTTTGCTTTTCCAAACTTTTCCTTATGTTCATCGTATGGGAACAAATCCTTGGCCCCCAGGAAAGCCCTGTGGCGGCAAACAGTAAACATATTAAGATAAGTCAAAGGGTCACGCAACACATTATGATGCCTCATCTGGGGCATCACGATGACAATGGAAATTTATGCCAGTCTGGCTGGTAGCTGAATCTTGCTTAGGAACTTTATATGCATTACATTAAAGCATGTGATAAACCAAAATAATAATAATAAACCAAAATGGCTATAAAAGCATTCTGACATTATTTGGTAATAAGATAAACAGATAACACACATTACTCACGTCTCATGTGTGCCAAAAAAGAACACCTGGTACTTGTTTGAGGGGGATTTCACTGCTCCTTCAGGTAACTCGTCAATCTGTAAATAAAGAACAGAGCATCTTCAGAAAGGATGATAAGTCCCAAAAATCCATTTAACTCACTGGATTTTTAAATTATGTTATTATTTAGTTAAAAATAGACGGTCAATTCTAATATTAGATGACAAAGACAGGAGCACAAGATCAAATTAACCGAGGTCACTTGTTTTCAATCTAAATGTTATGAGCATTCGGAGCAAGAACATAAATTGAAAGTTAAATGCGGATGTTTTTCCAAAACAGACGGCTCTTTAACATCAGCAGTTATACAAGCCATTTTTACGACCACGCTGAACTTGACAATAAGTTTCATAATAGATTATTTCTGTTTATTTTTATTAATCAGTTGGTCTGTAAATAATAGTTAAAAATACCCTAACAATTTGTCATGGCAACATTGTCAAATTACTTGTACTGTCAGACCAACAGTCCAAACAAACAAAAATATTACATTTGAAATGATAAAAGAGAGAAGCAAATGCCGAATCTCTTATTTCATTGATAAAGAACTGAAATTATCAAAATAAGTGACAATTCTCTGTCAATCGACTAATGAATTAACTGTTTAAGCACAAAAGGGTCTTAATGCTAAATCAGGTATATAACACTGGACAGTCATACAACACAATAAAAGTACTCTTCAACGCTAATTGAGAGCGATTTTTTAAAGTTTTGCTCAGCTTGATGAGGTACTGCCAGCTACTGTAAAATCCACTTCAAACTGAACTCCTAATGAGCTCCATGAAACAGGGGTCACTCCACTTTTTGCTTCCCTTCTCATGTTTAACATCCTTCCAGCGCTTCACCGCTCTGCCAGTATTTTATTTGTGGTTTAAAAAAAAAAATAGAGCACAGCAAGACCCCGAGGCACAGGAAAGCACTATTATGACGGCCGAGCACGGCGTCCGTTGGCCTCTGCCAGACAGGCCTTTTGGCATTCTCAGATAGGGCCACTGTGTCAGGATAGGTGGGGCAGGGCCCGCAGCCTGCTGACATGGGGCATGGCTGATAAGACTGAGAAAAAGGAGGGAAGAGGCACAGATCCATATTGGCACTAACTAACTACTTTGGGCAAAAGTACAGGTTCATTATTTTTATATAGCCTAGAGACTACAATAATAAATCACGATTGTTTTTCCATCTTTTAATTGCATGAATGGTTGCTACATTAAAAACAGAAACACTTGCTCAAACTGCAATCCAGTGTTTCCTTTTCAACTGTACAGGCCAGTTGTGGTTAGGGGTTACACGTGTGGCTTTATTTCCACATTTTTCCGTTTCAGTTCTGGCTCTTGCGTGGTGTAAAATGTTTAACTGTTTGGGTTATTTTTAATCCCTATTTTGTCTTATTTTATATGCCTAACACAGCCTAGAAAGCATCTGAATGAGGCTGAGTTTGAGAGAGATGTAACCTAGTTTGACTTCAAAAGTACACATTTTATTTGATGATATTAATGATTAGGAAACGCTGACGGCAGTGTTAGCCTACTGTGTGTATGTATGGACCGGGAAGACATTACGTGATGGTCTCACACCACTGTTTTTATTACCCTGGACCAAATCTTATACGTAATGGAAGTAATTAAACGTGAAGGGCAGAAATACTTGTCGCGTGGGCAGACTGGCGTGTTTACAAAGCACCAACGCATATGACCACAAAAGCAACCGTGTGTAGTCTTTACCGTTAATGCAACAGTTTGTAAGGGAAACCAACTTAAAACTTCTTTATCACTTAACATTAACTAAGATGATGTACACAGCGTGGCCTCGTGTCCTCAGGCGGCCCGCCGGGCATTAACGTGCGTGACATAACCGTTCATTTGAAGCCGACGTTCTGTTACTCAACTGCTATTTTTAACAGTTACGAAAAGCTGTAAGTTGACGTTAGCCTAACGGGCCCCCGGGGAGCCGATGCGGCACACGAAAAGCAGCGCTGGTGGTAAAGAGCAGCTAGCAACAGCATTCATATTTAGTTGGCCGAGCAGGGTGCTGTGGTGTCCGTCTACACGGCGAGTCACCCAGAAGGAATGTGTCTGTCCACAGTTGGCTAGCTGTGTGTGGATGCTGGGCAACGTTAGCTAACGCGACCATGCTAGGCTAACTCATGGTAGCTAACGCTAACTACTGGTAGGCCTCGCAGGTAAACAAGTGATAGGCGCAAGCAGCCATGGCGAACCGAAACGAATGCCAAACCTAAAGCTGGAAACAAGACATTTGAAGTCAGGTGCTTACCCTCGCAGGCCAGTGTGGATACCCCTTCATTTTAGCAAACACGAGATCTCCAGGTTTGTATTCTCTTTGCCTGTTGGACCTCGGCATGTTTCTTGCAGAAATGCCTCGCTATGTCCGAAATGTGTGCAATTAAAACACAGCAGTGGTTTTAATGTGATAAGTTGCGGTATCCGGATCGGCGAACACCTGCAACATTCAAGCCAAGCGTCGGTTAGTCATCCAAATTAACCAGGCGCGGAAAACTGGAGCGAAGACGCGGCGGACGACTTTCTTTCGCGGATTCCGTGGACTGTAACCGCGGCCGGCGATAACGACACGGTTCTGAACTGTGTCGGAATAATGATAGCGTTACAAATGCTACGGCTAAACGCGGTAACTATTCGGTTTTAACGTTATCCCACAATCCTCTGGCTCGTCCCTCGGACTGTTTGGGTTTGAAATTGAAACCCGCTTCCCACTTTGCAGACGCGCCCCCAGTACCTGATGAAGCTGCACAGCGAGCGCCCCTGTTGACCAAAACCTCATACTGAAGTTATATTCCAATGCAAAAAATATATATATATACAGCACTCATTTTAGGAAAGCAAGCAATAAATTAGTTATTTACTTGGAAATGTGCAGAACAATTGTTTGACAGAGATAGAAGTTTTCCTCCTTTCTAGCACAAAACGGGAAAAATAATCAAATAATGAAGGTATTAAGATAAAATTGGACACAAAGACCTTCAAAACAGGACCTCAAGCTCATGACATCTTGTCAGTTAGTATTGTGCCTTAGTGGTGCATATTTTCAAAGAAAATTTCAATAAAATTGGAATAAGCCTGTAGCTTTTGGGGCCTGGGGCAGTTGCCCTCTGCCCGATTGGTAATCCATCTTTTTTTATTAACTAACTAATTTGAGTTTTAGCTTAGCATTTGTAGAGAATAGCATAATGTTGAACAATAATTTTTTTTCCAAAGCTTTATGTTAATATTTGAGCGTGTATGTAAAAGAGGGTCTTGTTAAGTTTTAACTTTGAGATTAGTTTTAAATGTTTTATAAGATTCCTCTGGATAAGAGCAAGACTCTGCAATCTGACTGTGATCTTTATACTTGTGCCCTCTTAGCTCAGGGATGACATTTATTTCACACTTGTGTAATTTTCTCAGTGGTCAAATTGGTAATATTGTTAAGGGTGATTTCAACACAACGGTGGCTCTGCCAAAACCCAGTTTAAAGAGATTAAAGGAAAGTCTCAGATTAATCAAATAATATGTATAAAATGCTTGAATTTAGTTTCTTCGGCATAGAGCAAGAGATACAGCCAACAGGAAAGATATACATCTATAATTTACAGTTCACACCCACAAATCAATTGTAGAAAGAGTACAAGAGGAAAGTTCTTATTGTTGTCAGTCCCCCAATTACTCCCACATACAGATCAATCCATTATCATGTAAGATTCGCATTACAATGCATATTAATTATTGCCTGGCTCACAGTCTGTGGTCCATTTCATCCTAAAGGTGTTTGGTGGGTTGAGATCAAAGCTCTGTGCATGTGAGTCAATGTCAAGGCTTTATATGCAAGCTAAACAAGGTAGTGAGTTAGACAGTCACTGTGTTATTTCTATTATTATTATTATTTCTTAAATATAATCAAGCTCTGCACCTTTATTTTAATCCTTATACTTTCAAATTGCTATTCCAGTTGCAGAAGATTGAGGTGGATCACCAACATGGTCATAGCCAGAATTTAAAAAAACATTTAGTTCAGGAGTTCCCCTAACACACCCTTAGAAAAAATTGACCAGAAACCAAAAATATATCTTTTTAATTACTTGGATTTGTCATGTTATAATTTATTCAGTCAACTGTTGAATTATTTTAAAAGTAGTCATATTTAATCTACAAATTTTAAAAGTCTAAAAATACTGGAATCATCTTATAATGTACCCATCATGTATAGGCTTTTAATTGCAAAATATGAACCCACCCCTTGTTTGCTAAGACCCCACAGATTGCTAAAGAATTAGATTTTTCAGGTGCTGTAAATTGAATCGTGTATATACACGCTTGGTCCGCTAGGGGCCCAAACGCCCTGCAGATGTTTACGAGCTCATAATAAACGAAAGAAGAAGAAGAAGAGCTGCGCAGAACGTTGCGCAGTGTTTCTTCAATCATGAATGATGGAGGTGAATGTTTTGATGGAGTCTAGGGACTAAAAGAAAGCTCTGCTTTTGTGGTCTCAAACACAGGTGCTGCATCTACCGATGTTGTATTATGTACAATAACAGATCCGAGACGAATTTAATTTGACTTCACAAGAAGCTTTTATCGCAGATAATATCGTTTGCTGCGGTGGCCTAGCTAACATTAGCTAGCGCTGTGAAGTTGGGGCAATCCTTTCATTTAATGAGCTCACTGCGAGGCCTTTTTAAAAAATCTGCTTTGTTTTTCACGATACTACAGCTCCACCGGGAATTATATCCTTATCTGCGTGGTTGTATTGCTCAAAGATTATCCTACCTTTAATTGAAGTAAGTTCGTCGGAAAGCGAGAGTACGACTTCTTGAGACCCAATCAAGGGGGAAGTGGAGATCCATGTCCACGAGTTACTGCAGATTAATAATCTTTAACATCTGCAAACATGTCTTTAGTCGCCTATGGCAGTAGTGATGATAGTGACTCAGAAGAAACCTCGACCTCAGCCGCACCGAAAAACAGAGTCGGCGCAGGAGGGCTCTTCTCTCTCCTGCCTGCTCCTAAAAAGCCAGGATCTGCAGGAGCAAACTATGGACCAAGCAAGGAGACAAAAGCGAACCCTTCAGCAGGACAAAGCTCGTCAAACGATGACCTTGATCTTCGGGCATCTAAAGGAGGCTTATTTTCCAGTCTTCCTAAGCCGAGGAAGCGAACAGAACCTGTCAAGATCACCGTGCCACAGATCCAGAGGCGGGATGTGAGTACTGAGTCGGATCAGCAGTTTGCTCATACTCATTGTAACTCCTGTGGTGTATGACCAGGCTGTAATTCATAATCTGTGTATTTCTTGTCCGTAGTCAGACTCTGATGATGATGAACCAGCAAAGAAGAAAGTACAACCTCAGGTAAAAGTGTCTGTGTGTGTTACACACTCTATGTAACCCTCACCACCCCCCGTCAGACCATCACACTGATGAAAAGTTTTTTATTGAATTACCATTGTACCCGAACTGAAGTCATAATAACATAACAGCCACCTCATCTCTATTCCAGACAACACAGGACTACTACAGCTGTCATAATAACATTATGGGACTGTGTACACGTGGTATGAAGCTTATTTGTGACCCAAAAAAACCCTTAACACTGGGGTTTCATTAGCATCCAGGATGTTTTGCATGTAAACACTTGAGGGTTTGACAGAGCCTTATGGTTCCCATGCCAGTTTAGATTGAACTCTAACACCGTACAACACTTTAACACCCCTCTCTGTTATGTCCCTCTTATCATTTCTACTCCTTCAGTAAGGCAATCAGTGACACAGAATGTATTATTTCAACCATGTTCCATGGTAGACAAACAGTATCTGACTACAGTGATGTAGTTGCCATTCACTGAACTCACATTGCCCATTTCCATCCATATGTCTTGTCTCTTCCAGAGTGCAGGTTCAGGCTTGTCCTCCCTCCTACCGCAACCCAAAAACCTGTCAGTGAAGGAGATGGACAGACTCCTGATTCCTCACACACTCACCAAGCGCCAAGAACCCAAAGGACCCAAGCCTGGGACGCCCACTCAGGCTCTGCTTGGCTCTAGTGCATCCCCCTCTGCTATCAAAGCTGCAGCAAAGTCGGCCGCCCTGCAGCTGGCTAGACAAATAGCCACTGACGACCAGGATAACGAGGACGACATAACCCCACAGAACTACTTTTCTCTGGGCGAGAGCTCCCAGCCTCTCCTCGCAGTCGCACCAAGCTTAGACCCTGAGCCAACAGCCCCTGCAGAGCTTCTTCCTCTTGCACCTGGAGATGAGCCCGGCCAGTCGGACGCCCCTCTCGACTTTGGGGGGAACCACGAGGGAGCTGGTGCGTGGGGAGGTCAATATCCTCAGTATCAACAGCCCATGGCAGGCCCAGAAGCTTTGCCTCAGGTAATCAAGACACATACAGTACCTTTTTGATGTTAACCAGCGAAAATGGAAGCTGAATATAAGTGACATGCCAAACATTTTCTCCTTGAACAGGGATATTATAATGAGCCATACTTCCAAGACCCTAACACCGGATCGGCAGAGGATGAAGAGGCTGGCCAGTCTGCAATGTTTGATGATGAAGCAGTAAGAAGAATTTGACTTCTATCTGTATTGTTTTGCTCTATAACGCCATACTTTATAAGTAGGGTAATTCTTAGCAGCTGCATCATGTTTTTGACTATTTCATTGCTCCAATTTAGGCGCAACAATGGTTCCTAATATTAGAGTGAAATGAGGCTGCAGCAGTATTACTCCCTGACCTTAACTGATACGAGCATATTCGTCCTGCACTTCAGTTCATGCGGCTGCAAGGGAAACGGAACAGGGGCAAAGAGGAGGTGAAGTTTCTGGAGATCAAAGGGGACGACCAGCTGAGTGGCAACCAGCAGTGGATGACCAAGAGCATGACGGAAGAGAAGCAGAACCGTCAGTCCTTCAGCAAGGTGACCTGAATACATCTCTGTCACTGTGTGCTGAGGAGGCCCAGAGCTGGCAGGGTTGGGTGTGAGGTTCATGTTCAGGTTTATGTTCAGGTTTTTGCTCAGCTTCTGAAAAGTGGAAGGAGCTTTTGCTCACTATTGATTTACGCTCAGTCGAGACCGGGAACGTCCAAAGCCCTCCAGCCATAAAAGGTTTGATGTGGTGGAATTTAAAAAGTATTTCACAGCCTGATTCAGTGCTTTGGTAATTTGACTCTTCCGGTTTCTACCAAACTGAAAAATGCAGATGGGTTTGATGCTGGCAGGCTTGTTACAACACATGTAACTCCTCCCCATTCTCGTTTTGCAGAAAAAAGGAGAGCTGCCTACAGGACAACAGAGACGCAAGCATCAGATAACATATCTCATTCACCAGGTGAGTTCTGCTAAAGCACAAATGATACCTTCTGCACCTGTGTGACAAACATTTTGTCATGTTCTCAGGTCTGCGAGGGTCCGTGCTGTCACTTGGGTCTTTATAGGACTGCGCCCAATATATTGATTAACGTGTCAACACAACGTCACCTTGCGCCAATGTTAAACACTGTTTAACCTAAACAGCAGAGCATTTAGTACCCCCGACTTCTTCTGCTAATTCTCTGGATCAACAGGCGGCATTAACCCAAACGTCAGCGTAGTCCTTGAAATAAGCAATGATTTAAGGGGGAGGAGTTCCGAGTTCAAGTAAATTCATTGATGTAGCTAAACACACAAACAGAATATGTTGTAGCTATGGCGAAATGTGAAATTCATAGCTGGTTTTGAATACTACGACAAGGCCTTCAAACATGCTAAAAAGTATTTTTCTTAACTGTGCCAGAAGTTTCCTTCTTGTCCAACTTTCAGAGTAATTGGCCGTTCAATCATGTCGGGTGTTTTATCACGCAACCGGTTTTATTTTTACACACCACAGATGGTATTCAAAGTTGGGATAAACGCGAAGGTGTGGGGATTTATTTGCATTGTTAAGCTGGTTGGTATTCAGAGCTCATACCTGTCCTGGTGTACTCGCTCCTACTCACATCAACCCCATAATTAGACTTTACACAGATCGCACTCGCATCTAGAAACTGTATCACTTGAATTCTATGAAATGTTCTCCTTTATTTCCTGCGAAAAATCGGTTTAAATCATCAAAGTATAACCTGTCTTGCAATCGATGCTTACTCATTTGAAAGACATTTAGTCTTACGAATGCTCACAATGAATCCTACTCGATCTTCTTCTTTCACAGGCAAAGGAACGAGAGTTGGAGCTGAAGAACAACTGGGCAGATAACAAGCTAACCCGCCGGCAGACCCAGGCCAAATATGGTTTCTAAACGTCACACTGTGGACTCTTGGAGGCATGTGGAAACCCGATCAGATATTAGAGTAGAGCTTTCCAGATTTCCCTCCACAAAGGGGGAAAACCTTTGTGTTAGGGAAGAAACTATACACGCCGTAATACAGATTATTCCCTCCTGCCCTTCCTCCTCCGATATTTGTGTTGAATTGTTAATCCTCAGTAGTTCTTTTGGTCAACTCTTTGATAAGGTGTTACTCCTGTACCAAAAACCCAGTCACAGTAAATCTAGGCGCTATGCCTTCGTAACAGTGTAACCGTGTTTTTAAGGTACCTGTGGCCAGTCAGTGGGAGAGATGGTGTAATGTGACCCTTCTAAATGTTTCCTTTTTTAATGTCTATGCTTCCTGTTTGTACAGCAAACATTGATGTATGTCTCCCTTTTTTTTTTTTTGTCTGTTTGATAAGGATAGACGACTCTCCAAAACAAGTTTGGTCAATTAAGGGCGTACGAGTTGTCCATGTCTATGTTGTTCAGCTAGTTTGTGAAGGAGCGTATCTGTATCTGCCTTTTTTAAATACCTTTTACATGAATGAATTGCCAGAGAACCATACATTTGCATTTCAGTTTCGGCTTGTTGTCTAGCTACCGTCGGGCCCGAGAACTCTCTGATTTGAACTTTACCTGGGTTTTACCTCGCTGAGTCCAGCACACGTATTACGGATTGAGATTTCTCCTAAATCCCATTGATGATTAAAACATTTAGCGTATTGAACACTTCCTAAATGGAGAATGCATTCATGTCAAGTCCATGTTTCACTGTATTTCTTTCTGCTGCTTCCAGTTTTAGAGAAATCCTGCAGTAAAAAAGGAATCGGGTGTTTTCTTAAGACTTTTGTGAAGGGAAACCATTCATCTGGAGAATATTGCAAACGTATGCTTTCTTTTATAGTGGCTGTAAAGATATGTTTTACATCAATATCCCTTCCTGCAAAGCAGCCTTTTTAAATGGATTTTCACTGAAGCGCTGACATTTATTTACGCTCTGATAGTTTCCTCCTCCTTTAACAAAGTTAGTCCACCCTCCGATATTCTTTTTGTTTTCCAAGCAGGAGCCACAGCCTACACGTAAACTCATGAGCCAGGTTGCTTCTATATGCGCTATACTTCATTACACATGGGATATTGTACAGAGCTTCATATGTAAATGGGTGGTGTTGGTGGTGACACATGCACAACCTGTCCTGGTTCTGGGACATCAGTTCCCTCCATACTTAGTGACGGTACACACCGCCTACAGAGCTTGTGTCAATATATTTACACACCTGGCACTGACCAAACAGCCCAAAGCGAGCAGCTGGCAGCAAGAACAGATATCCTCACACATGACACACAGTCTTCTTTCTTTACGCTATACTTTTGTTATGCAAGTGGTGCAGTTAAACTTAATAATTTCCTTTCCAGCGCTGCATAGCTTCCAATGCAACTGGGTGGTTTTGGGCGTCGCAGTGATGCAGGTACGGTTACCAAAGATCTGTTTATCCAACTATAATTTAAGACTTCATATCGAATATTTCAACACTGCGTTTTCTTTTGAAACATTCACAAGTTCCTTGGAAGCCTCAAAGGATTTCTTTTGTGGGAGGTCAACAAGCTGAGAGACAACAGTATTGTTTCCCACAATACTTCACTAAACATTGTTTACAGTGGTCTAACGTTGGATTAATATGCAGTTGCAATATTCATACACTATTTTTAATGGCAGATCGACATACATGAGAAGAATGCACCCTTGAACTAAATGAAAACATTTTTATTACGCAGACAACTTTTTATGCATGTAGAATGTGTATTATACATAAACAATATCCGATGTAGTTCCACCAGCGTCTTCATTTCGAGTCCTTTAATCTTTCTTGAGGTCGTCACTTGGTGGTGCTGTCGTGTCTTCCCTCGCTTTTACTGCCGAGGCTGAAGCTTCAGCAACTCGACTCACGGAGTCATTACCAGCTTCAGCTTCCACTGCAGAAGCGTCGTCCTCGTCAGCGCGTTGGGAATAATCTGCGGCCGCCGCGTGCGTTTTCAGCTGCTTCTGATAACTTGCAGACAAGTCTTCATACGGCACCAATGACAGGGGGATGCGAACTGTGTCCATTCCATTAACCTGGAAGAGAAAAGGATGACGAATGAGCAGTCTTGTGTTTGGTAGAATAACTGGTTTAGTGATGTTTAATTGTTTTTGGGGAGTGACATGAGGAGTGCCTCTTGATGGAGAATTATAAAAAAAAAGGTTCATGGTAATATTCTACAGAAAGTGTTTCTTATATTTGGCTGCTGTGATTTTCAAGAATAAAACTTTGTTCATTTCTTTTGCAGCATGCAGTGCCCTTACGTGAAAACACTTTCTAGTTGGTTGGAATCAATTTCTACTAACTACTTAAAAGACAGAGTGGAGCTGCACTTACTTTGCATGTGTTGCACTGAAAAAGAACATTTCTTACCGTGACTTCACACCAGTAGTCACCCAAGTCCCTGACTGACTCAAACGGAAGACTCAGCGCCTGAGGAGGCACCACGACTCCCAGCTAGGGAAAGGTTTTATTAAAAGTTAATAAAACAATCACTTGTGTTCAGCAGAGGCACTTAATGTGGAACAGAACATTTGTCAGTGTAATGTAGTGAAGGGGAAATAGAAAAGACAAGACAAAGACCTTCTTGAGAAACTGTCTGCAGACGACCTCTTTAGTGACCTGGAATTCATCTGAGGGCATTTGGTTTATGTTCAACTTGGAGTGTTTAAGGAACTCCACTGTCTGTAAAGAAACATCAGGAAACCGTTGTTTAAAAAAATAAATAAAAAGCTGAAAATTAAGAAACATTTAAATACTTTAAAAATGTCTTCAGCAGATGAAAACTCACCATTTGTCCAGTGCGGGTTTGGACTCGTTCCTCTGGCTTCCCCTCACGCAAAAGCTGTTGGTAAAAAAAAAAAAGAAGGTGATAATGATCAATAGCTATACGTTACTATTGAATATGTGTAATAAATCAATGACAGTATTAAAATGTAATACACACTCTTAACTCCTCTGCAAAGATCTGTTTGTTCTCAGGTGATGGATACACTGCAAGGCCTTGGGGGAGCAGCTTATTCCTGCCAACAGACTTTTTCACAAACACAGTGTCTCCTCGGCCACCAAGCTCTGTCAGAACAAACAGTTATTTACATGATGCAAAGCATTTTACTGGTGCACAGACACACACAAACTCTGAAATCACAAGTCTGAGGTTCATGTTTGCAGACACTCACTGGGTACTGTCTGAGTCAGGATGAGCTCCATCTTCACCTTGGGGGCTTGTTTGGTGTCTTCAACCAACTTGTAGATCCTGTGTCTTCGTGGGTGAAGCCTCGGAGGACTGCCCACTTTAGACAAGGGCACCTGCCACCAGCGCTCCACCACAACGGTGTTCTGTGGAAATATCCAGCACAAACTTTAAATGTCTGCTGTCACATCCTTCTGAAAAGCAAATGTTATAAAAGGGAGTTGTAGCTTCACAAAGCGTGTGTAAAGTTTCATTAACTTGATTTTTAGACATCAGGATCTTCTGAAGGCATAAAACACAAACTATAAAAACGTATATAATAGCCACTTTTTTTGTAGTTTCAAACACCGACAGACAGTTTTGTTATTTTCTTAAAAAGTAAACGTCCAGAGACACCGACCTGAGCAGGAGTCAGAGAAAAGCTCCTGACAGCAGGCTGGCTGAGCAGGTCCTGAAGGACACGGCGGCCGGAGCTCCACATGTTCACTCAACACCGCAAAACCACCACCTTCAACAACTTTATTCAGACAAATCACCAAATGGTGGTTTACTGCAGCCTCGGCGTAGGCTCCTCCGTCATCAAACTATAAACACTGGTCAGGTAACGAGAGCGTTTCCGTTAGCTAAATGCTAACTAGCGGTGGTTGCATTGGTTGGTTGTGCGACGTAAAAGGACCCCAGTAGATGTAATAGTAGCCCCGAAAAATGCCTAAAGTAAAAGTCATCACTTTGGAAAATGTGTTATTTGTACTGAATATGCTCATCCATAAAAGTTATTAACAAAATGTTTAAAAGAAAACAATGAGCCTACATGATTTTAGTATCTGGTCTCTGTTTAAAAAAAGATGTTTTATTTACTTTTTATTGTTTATATTAATAATCCCCGTTAGCTAATTCTGCAGCAATTAGCTTCTCTTTCAGGATTCCACCGTAAAGTTCACAGACATATTACAGACACAAAAATACCACAGCACATACATAATTGCTATTTTAAATGCACCCATTATTTATTTTTACACCAAAAAATAATGCAAACAACATGTCAAACTTTTAATATCAAGGAATACTGCATAAGTCATTGTTGTAATACCACAGTAGGATATAAAAACACATCAATAACAATATATTCTCTTTTTCAATATTGAATCAATGTTAGCTGCGACTAGATCTAACAACTTCATTTCTTCTGCCTCAGATGTTAACTGTTTGACTTTTTGTGTCAACAGGAAGCACATGATGTAATAGTGCTTAAGTGTCAAAGTTATGTGGAAATAATTAGCCTAATGCTGAATGAAGCTGGGCACCGCTGCCTCGGCACAATACCGTGTGCTGTAACAGAAAATATTCTAATGTTGTAAAAAGTCTCAAGTGAAGTAAGGTCTCTTTCTTCAAGGCTTTACAGGAAGATCACAGAAAGAAAAAAATGCTGTTTAAATACTTTTAAACTGCTACAAACTGCTTTTATACCTACAGTCTGTAGGTATAAAAGTTGTAGGCAGTTTGCATGTTTGTATATTTCTATGTACTGTAGGCTACAGTACATAGATAATATCTACCACAGACATTTTAAAAACCCTTAGGAGCAGCAGCAGAATCACTACTGTCGACATTTGGGAAAGGTTTCACTCCTGTCAAACCCAATGTTAAGGTACATTCCTTAGACATTTGAAAAAATGAACAAACATTTAAATCACACATCACCAGCAGTGAGGTCTTCACTCACTGCACCATAAAAAGTGTGGCGGTTGGGAATCAATCTGCGTCTCGCAGTCACAGTGGTACAGCAGGTCACTAGAGCAAAGCAGCATCCGCAGACGAACATGAGAGTTATAGCGACCCACAGCAGGGTGGTGACACAGAAGGCAAACTGGTAGGTTGTCTTCTGGCAGTACTGAGCTGCTCCAGGTGTGTAGTTGGGAGGATATACAGGATAAACCCACCAAGTGCCTACAGGAGAACATTTCAGAAGATGTGGAATTGAAACTACACAAAAAACTGAACTTACAGGTGCTGAAAACGTACATTTTTTAACGATGAGTGTTGCCTAACCCATGAACACAAATCTTTCTCCCAAAATTAGAGATTTCTGCCTGTGCTGTTTCCACTTGTTTGAAGTGGGTGTGACTGAGTGAGAAAAAAAAAGACGATGTCCTGTTCTTCATTGAACCAATCAGGATTCAGCATAATTTGAATCAGAATCTGATTACAGTTGTTGGGGTTGTTTGGTCACTGTCAAAAACATTTAAGATTAACATCAACAGATTAAGCCCCACCCACACAGCCCTAGTGGAGCAGATTACTTAATTCTTAAGGATGTCTGATGTCGGATGAATTTTGCCTTTAAACTAAACTAGCTACAGTACGTGTTTTGAATTGAGTAGAGTACAAGTATCTCAAATCGAATGTCTGAAGCCTATGTAGATTTACTTTGGTATGAACAGAACATCTCGCTGAAACTTTCTCCCACCTGCAATGAACCAGCAGAAAGTGAACAGGTGCAGGATGGTCATGCAGGTCGAGCTCACGATGAAGACAATGCCGTCACCCCAGCTGCTCTTGGTGTAGGTCACACACAGAGAGAGGATGCTGGTCCCTCCCAGCACTATCAGGAAGATGGGAATAAAGGGCTGTACTGGACAACGGCCCAGATGTGTAGCCCCTATGATGTCCAGTACCAGAAAAACATCAATTTTAACATGGGATTCCAAAACGTACTGCAATCAAAAATTATACACAAAGTATGGCAGTGATCAAATAGAAGTAAACCCACCTAAACCAATGGCAGCAATCATAACCATCCACCAAATAATATTCACCACAGCTACGAGAAAGGAAGAGGAAGATGGATCGGTTGTCCGGAAAACATAAAATAAGGCAAACAGAAATGTGATGGAGAAAAAGACTTCTAACCAATTGTTGAAATCAGCAAGGCACTTTGAGGCCTGGATTCCACCTGTGGAAACGGGTTCATATCTGCAGTAAAGACAGTAAGAGTCTTTTCACAATTATACCCAGACATCAGCAGGAAGAGAAGCTGCAGCAGCAGAGTTACAACTGTATACTGTACCTGCCCAGCGCTGAACGGAGACACTTTAAAGTCTTTTTCTTCTTCCAGTATTCAGTAAGTTAGTGTAGATCTAAGCATGAGTCGGCGTCGGTCACTTCTCTTAACAAGTGCCAACTTTAACGTCCTATGTTGTTTTAGCAGGATGTTAAGACATCTTGTTTCAAGCTGAAGCATTTCAACAACTGTTTCACAACGCTGTCTATGTTAAACCAGGAGGAAATAATGACCGTTATCTGATACAAACGATCTGCATGCAAAGTATGCAAACAAACTAACCACATTATCTATTTCTCTTGCAAACCACACTTTTCTGAAAGTTCACATTTTGCAATTAATTTGACATAAACAATAGAATTTAAATGGGATTGCACGGTGCAGCACGAGGGCTCAATTAATGCAATTAAACAACTATAGTAAAAGACTATGTGGTGCACTTGTAGTTAAACAGACAGGAACAACTAGTATCAGCTCACATCAGTGTGGCAGTAGATACACAGGGTGCACTGTCATCATACATTTTGTGTGATTTTCCATCTGTAGAGCCAATGGGCAGCTGCTCATGATTGGTTTATGAATAATATACAATATTCATATGATTTCTAGGAAGCGTCTTTTACTTTGACATGACAGACTGCTGGCATTTCATCACATCACTGACCAGTTAGGAGTCTTTAGCTACGGTGTGACACTGTTACCAGCTTAGATTCAACAAGTGCAAGCAATGTAGTGCAAAGCCAAATCCAGAGATGAAGAATTATTGAGCAAATCTTCAGAAAGGAGGAGTTTTGAACAGGTATGTTTGCTTGTTCGACGCTTGTTTTCAATCTAGAGTTCGGAGCAACATTCAATGAAACGCTGCCAGACTGGGATCCAGCTGTGATCTGATCTTTAAACCGCCTTAAAGAGGAACTACAACCACTCAGTATCGCAGCAGAACCAGACATATCGTCTTTTATTTTTTATTTCCCGCATTCTTCTTCCTTGTCAAAACCTGATGCCTATGTCACCCACAATGCAACGTGTCTGCTGACAGTTCAGGCTTGTTATGCGAGTAGTGACTAATGTAACCTCAAGCGGAGATGTGGAGCAGGCTGCAGATGTCTGCTAAGCTTTTAATTTTAATTTTAATGAATTTTTTATTCATTTTCAAACTTGTAGTCTTTAGCCCCAAGCAATTCTTCATACACCCTTTTTCACATAAGCAGTAGTACTCCAAGATCTGTAAACAAATTGGCGGAATGCCCTTTTAAAGTGATGAGCAAAATGATAAAAATGTATTTGAAGTTAACAGTGATCCATGCAAAGACAATAAAACCATGGTAAATAATTACTTCAGTAAGAATGTGGCTCAAATTCTGCATGTCTTGAAACAGCGGCATGACAGTTCAAGTGGGTGTGCGATGCAAAGGTTGACACAGGCAGTTGGCCAGCTCCTCAAACACCAACGAGCCACAACAGGATGTTAGTGTCAACACAACCTGATGTCTCTCCATCAGCGCTGCCAGCCGCTACAACAAAACATTACCTCTGCACAGGCTCTAACATAACTCCTGATGGCGATTAAAAGAGACACAAAACCACAAATCATGCAAATACAACAAACATCTGTATCATTATTTTATTCCCATTATCTTTGGTGAATGACACTATGTGAAATTTCATCCGAGGTATAATTTAAATAAAGTTCATTACAGTAAAGAAGCAAGGGTACACCTAACTATTGAAACAGTATTATAGCTGCTGTATTTGGCGTCTATAGTGATGCCTGTATAGTCACTGGTCAGTCTACTGTTCCCTCAGATCAAGTACACATGCTTGATTCTATCTCAGACATTAACAGCAAAACGTAAGTTCATCTTCTTTCTCAGTGAAGAAATAATATATTTCAAACTTTCCCCGATAGGTTCTGGACTAAAGACCTGATTTTTCTTAATGACCTCTTCCAGTTGGAAGTTAATGATCATTTGAATAATAGGAGCAGCAGGGAAGTCCATGCATATGATTCCAAGGCGCTGGTTCAGGTCCGTCTTGGCCATCAGGTAGTTGTAGAGCTGTGCATTGAGGCGCTGAGCGACGGCTCTGGGGTACGCAAATACTCCAGCTCCACTGCTGTAGGTGAGGAAAATCTGGGCCTCGTTTCCCGCAGGCGCAGCCTCTAGGTGCTCATAGACGCTCTGCCATTTCTCCCCCAAATGCAGAAGGGTCGGCACCTACAGGGAACAACACGTTTAATTACTCAAAAGCATTCATGACCAAATGCTTTGGTCCTGTTGGCCAGAGGGTTTTGGTACCATTTCAAGATGTGGCCTTCTCTACGCTGCCTACTCAACTACCAATTCCCCTCAAATGGAAAAAGACTGCACCACCATTTTCTACATGCTGGCTGGAGGATGCAATGGCACACCTCAAACTCTAATAACTAAAGAACACTACTTTTGGCTCAACATCAACATCTTATAATATCTAGTAATATATCTATACCTTTTCTGCTTTGTTTTTGTCGTTGCTTTTCTCCCCTTGTTGTGAGGTGGTTTTGATGTGTGTGTGTGTATGTGTGTGTGTCTGTTGACTTTAATTGTGAAAATGTGTGAAAAATACCTTCCAGTGATCGGCTATGTCCAGGGAACCATAGCGCATCCCCAAGTCTGGCCCAGAAAAGTCTTGCAGGATGATGAGTTTCCCTCGGGCCTCTCGCATGGTCGGCACCAGGCGGCTGTGCCACAGCAGGTCCCAGTGAGCGTAGCGGTGGATGTAGTCCACCACAGCACCGTAGATGTTGTACGTCTCACTGAACTCCTCCTTCACACGCATCAGCACGGTCTCGCTGGGATACTCGCGCAGGAAGTCAGCCACACCCTCCAGCACCTGGCCAAAGTGCGCCCGCTGATAAGACACCCCGTGATGGATGGTGAGGTTCCCATTGACGTGACGGACACGGATGTCTAGGAAGCGGACGCCGGCTCGGAGCTGGGAGGCCAGGCTCCAGGTCTGGCACTCAGCATACACGCCGCCATAGAGGGCCATGGCGTTGTGGGTTCCAGGCATGGTGACCGCAGACAGTGGCTGACCATCGGGGATGCTGGCCATCCAGGACGGGTTGAGGAACTCCGGGTTGTGTGTGTCATCATAGTCAGGTCTCTGAATGGCACCGTGACTCAAACCAAGCACTCTGAAACATACAAGATTTGTCAGAGGCGTAGAGTTTGAAGTAAATGCATCAGGCTTTTAACAGAGATTTTTCTTGTTCTTGTCGTTCTTATGTGAGTGTTTTAAAAAATACCTGAGACTGTCAATAATATGTTTGTCCTAAATATTTGTATTTATTAATTTTTAAAAGTAAAAATGGTTGGATTTCTTGACCCTTACTAATGAGTAAAACTAAAAATAATCTTGTGATATAAAACTTAAAATAGAAATACAATAAAAACATTTGTACTGTCCTGTTAAGATTATGCATTATCAATTGGAGGCACGCTTTGCTCCATCTGCCAGTTAAAATAATGTTTATATAGTTTTGTGGTGTATTTTTTGTTTTGTTCTATATGTACTTTCTGTATTTCACATATAGGTTTCTACTGTTCAGTGTGTGTGTGTGTGTGTGTGTGTGTGTGTGTGTGTGTGTGTTGCTGCAAAAATCTGACTTTCGGGTAAATCAAGTTTTATTCATTCAATTGAACTGTATTAAAACCTAAAATGGAAATGCAAACAAATACAATGGAATATATAAAGTCTGATGCATCTTCAATACACTCACCCTGCTAGCACCATCAGCTCAATTAAGATCTGCATTTTCACTGGATCTCCTCTGATGCCGCTCATCACGTCTGATCAATCAGTTCTGATGACAGGCTCTATGATCAGCAGAAGTAAAGGCAAGAAGATGCTAAGTTGAAAAGCAAATGATTATGATTTCTCTGATAACACTGAGTATTACCGCAAAAATAATCCTGTGTTGCCGTCACGGCTTTGACCCCTGCACTCCTGATCACTGGAAGCTTAATTCAAGCAAAATGCCTGAAATGCACGTTTATCACGAGCAGGCAGCACAATGTGGCCATAACTTTAGCTGAATCAATATTTGTTGAGAATAAAACAGATCAGATAGTAAAACTAAATTTCTCATGAACTCTAATTGTCACCCATGCTAGAATTTCTAAACATTACTCGTAATGAAACAGGAAAACACTTTCCCTCCATCAAAGTATGTGAGCCAATATAAAAATCAAACAGTGGAAACAATTCGATCCCGGTCGACCTCAGCTCACCCTTCCAGGCCATTTCAATGGCAGGCTTAAACCTTTCTAATCCCAGAACTGAACCAAACCATCCACTGCTGCTGTGTCAAACTTGCTGATGTGACGCGCTGCTCGTCCGCTCTGGTTCATACCTGAAAGGTGTTTGGTCTTTAGTCCGGTCTGCCTGCCTGTAGATAGAAGAAAGAGAGAGAGAGAGCGCGAGTAAGAGGGAGAGAGAGAGGGAGAGGGAGAGAGAGGAGGGGTCAGAGGCAAAATGACAGAGTCAGTGTGTCGGGATGTTATTGTGGGAAATACCATAGAGGAGCAGCTGAGCTCTATGCTACAGAGCAGGGGTGTGTTTGTGTGTAAAGGGTATTCATCTGATCACCTCCCTCACTTATTGTGGCTCAGAAACACACACACACACAAAACCCAAATTAAACCAAGGAAAAGGATCAAAAAATCCTCAGAATTTTAGTGTTAAAGGTTTTTGTCTGTCCACATTGAGGACGTTTGCCTTGCTAGAACATCCCCACGGTACCTGATCTTACTTCCAATTCAGACAGTTCACACTAACCGGCTTCAGGGATTTAAAATAAAGTTTGAGTCTGGTCAGAATGATTTTATAATCACACAGAAATCATTTGTTTTAGTCACAACTACATTAAGGGCCCGTCTTTGTGCACATTAACTACAGGTGTATGTTTTCCCACAGCGTTTATCAGTTAGTGAATGCCCCAAAAATAGGCCCAATATGGATATGTTCAAGACAAAAATTAGAATTTCAATATAGAGAACATGTGTAGTTTAAAAAAATGTATATAGTAAGTTTTACATAATTATTTTAGCATACAACAGGCTATTTAAAGAATAACAAAAATGCACAAGTTTTTGTTTGGCTTATTGAGATTGCCCAATTTTATTTAAATTATGAGATGGACACTTAGAATATCAAATACCCAACGAGGACGAGTAAGCTATTGTCCTCTTTAATGATGTTATATTAGGAAGTCAGATTCAGCCTAAATACCCCCTCAAAGAAAGCATACGACACAAACAAGGTGTTATGCATAGAATTCTGTTAGTAGTCAACGTATTAAAAATGATGTTGTAAGACATGCATTTGTGATTTTAAGTAGTTTCTGCATTTGTATTATTTTGCTGGATTGAACATTTGTTGCATTAACAAGATGTCACGGTTTGTAGTCAGGAAGGGACCCAAGTGCAGACCGACGAGGAGGCTCCAGCAGCTCAAAGGTTTATTTAACACAAAAACTTACATGCAGGAACTCAGGAAACTGGGAAACAACACTCAGACAACCACGACTGACAATGAACCAACAAAGAACTAAGACAGGGGACTGGTGCATAAAGGAAAGGGCTGATGACAAAATCGGAGACAGGTGCGTGCAGGGGAGCAGCGTGAGTAACCAATAACACGTTAGGAGACAAGACTTGGTGACTTACTAAATAAAACAGGAAACAGAACAAAACCAGACAGAGTAACAGAATACGCAAAAACACAAACAGAATATAACACAACAAATGTTTTGCCTTTATCGTCATCATGATGGTAGTTTTTAGTTTAGTTTTTAAGGAGCCTGGCAGCACCTAATATGCACAATTCAGTGTTCAGTTTTGTGTGGTGCGAGTAGCAGCTGTCAAACTATACATTGTCTCTCTCTCTAAAACCTTCGCTAGAGCAGGTCCCTCAGCTGACATCACGACCAAAGTCACTAAATATCCCAAACGGCTACTGGATTGGAAAAATGCAAAAGATCTCCACATCTCAGAGGGTTTCTACTGAATGACCGACATCATTATGACAAATATGCTTGAAACTCGTGTTTTTGGACGAGGATCCCCAAGAATAATTCATTTCAGCACAGCTCGTCCCGCCAGAGGACACGTGCTGAGGGGCCCTGAGGTCCCCAGCTCCGAGGGGTCAGGGAGAGTGTATCTGGGCTGCGTGTGTGTATGTGTGTGTGTGTGCTAGAGTATAGTACATGGAAAAGTCTGCAGATGTTTTCCCCGCTTTGTCGCCATATCACTATGCGAGAAGTCAAACATTACATAACAAACTTGTCCTTGCACTGTGGAACAATATTTGGTTAGCTAGGGTGTACATAATATAAATTCCTTCAATTTTTACTAAGTAATCAGGTCATGTGAATCCAGGTGAACGCTAATAGCAACTTCCTTGACTTTTACTTTAGCCAAAAATAGTAAAATAAGTGGAAAAACGTGTTTCTCAGTGAGCTTTAAGCTAATCGTACACAATCCACTGTGCTGTCAGAATCTGCATCAACACCACTGTTAATTCATTTGACATGAATCAATTTGATTGTTTGTTCTTAAAGCCTCTAGAGAAGTTCACATAATATGGTATTTTAACGTAAGGGGCCTTGGTACGCAGGAAGCTGAGGAAGATGCACAGTGAGGATACAGCAGCATTGCAGTGTCATTCTTTATTCTAACACCAGATGGCACTAAAATAACACATTTTCAAAGTCTGGCTTTAGGTTTTAAGTACTCCTACTGGTAGAAAACGCATTAAATATTAAAGAAAGCACTTTAAATTACCTTTGAGTATGAAATGCACTGCATAAATAAACTTACCATGTCTTGCCTCAGTCATGGCCTACAGAGATGTTACCAAGGATGATGAGGATGACATTCAGAAGAAGTGGACCCAGAGTGTGGAGGAAATCCAAAAGAAGTAGACATACAGAGAGAGAGAAAGTCTGGCAGGTTTGGTGGGGAAATTTTTTTTCCATCTTGTCAGCTGT